>JAVFBW010178128.1:0-10807 GCA_034783835.1 Mopalia ciliata
AACGTCGTACTCAAGGGTATTTCACTTATATGACGACGGACACAAATACAGAACATCACAAACAAATCTGCTTCCCCACAGTTTCCCAGAATATAACATTGTGTCGAATGACCTACAGAACAAAATTGTATAAATATTTTCAGTATTTCAACTGAACCCCCAGGAACTTTAGAAGTTGTGCAGACAGTTTTTTTGGTACTTAATTTCTCCTTAATAACTTGTTTAATTTTAATAAAAGAAGTATACCATATGTTTTCAATTAATAAATTTATTCTTTTTAAACGACATCTAAAAAAATTAAAACAAAGTTACTTCATGATATATTGTCTTTGTATGTCAGATGATCATTCAGTTCCATCAATATTGTATTAGTAATTCAACCCTACATGAAAAATAAAAACCTTTCACAATTCAGGACTGCTGCACTATTGCCTGTGGTACCTTTCACCTACTGCTAATTTTATCTAAAGATTCTTTATGTTTGAGCATTAGAAAGGAAACAAGATGGTAATGATTCTAATAAGTTTTTTATATTGGGTGATATACAGGTCATCCTTCTTTTATAGGAAATGGTGATCGCGGCTGTGATTTAGTGGCTAGCATGTGCGTTTACTTATCCTACTCCAATGTATAGTAATTTTCACATGATTGAATGTCTGTGGATTATCAGCCTTTCAGGCGTATGATTGAATTAGTCACACGATGTGGCTCTCACTCTCTGGGGTGGTTTCTAGGAGGTTTCTATAGGTTTTCCTTTTCGCCTCGCCCACGGCCGTGGCTCAGTAGTAGCAAGTGAACATTTACCGGTAGTTTTTACGAGGTTTCCTCCCGGTTTCCATCGTAATAAGGCTGTGTACAGTGTGAAGTGGACAATCCGTCGTCATATAAGTGAAATACCCTTGAGGACGACGTTAAACACCAATCAAACAAACAAACAATCTTTTTGCTTCATAACCAACATACCGTACAGCAAGGCTCACATTGTCCTGTGGCTAAGACCAGTATAATAGAAGTATATTGATGCTGTCCGCCATGGAGGACCATGAATTTTCCTACAGAGCGGGTTTATATTATAATATACTTGACATTATGGTTGTGTGGCTGCTCACTCTTTTGAAGTAACAGTACACTGTTGTGTGGAACATAAATGAACTAATCCTCAAGATAATTCCTCACACCCATAAATAAATCTTCGAGAAACATTTTGTTCACAATTTTCTCACAATTATAATTCATTAAGAAACATGATTATGTTGGTATATGAATGTTGTATTGAAGCAGCAGATGTTTGTTGGAATATTTCATGTCAGAACATTAGTAGACTGTATTCAAGTCTATCATGGCATGTCCGTCATGTAAGGCAAATATAAAGTCTAAGTTCTGGGTTAAGATTAATATTAAACCTATTATTTATCTTTTATCAGGGGACCTTAAATAACCTATGCTACAAATATGACAAGTTGTGGAAGCAGCCATCTGCTAAAGAGATGTCTGGCTTTACATGGAAACAAACGGAGGCCAGAATTACCCAGGCTGAGCGGTGTCTCATGGAGCAGAAAACGCTGGCTGCATCAGTCGTTCAGTCAACATGGCAAAAAAACAAACGCTTACTTCAATCCCTTGAATATTCAAATGTTGTCGGAGAATTTACATCACCAAATTTTCAAAGCAAATCGTAAAACTTGTTGTGCTGTTGACCAGACATTGGTTTCTAAAAGTGAAGGTGTTTTAAGGCAGCATGATTTGTGGAAGAAAGAGACTAGTACATTGCCTGAAGTTCAAATGTCTTTACCTAAATTGCATGGAGAGAACATTGATGAACACTTCAGACATTTAGCTGCCGCTCAAACAAAAGAGTACAGAACTTTGGGAGATCAGCTGTGTGCTTCCAAAGTCCCACCACTTCCAAAGTCATGGTCATTTCAGAAAGGGTGGACACGCTACTCCAAAGATGGAAAAGCAGAAATGGTGGATTTCCCCGAAGAAGATGCTATTGTATTTGATATAGAATGCCTGGTGACCGAAGGAAGCTTCCCAACTTTAGCCACTGCTGTTACTCCGGAGGCCTGGTATGAAACAAAGTATTTAATCATGACAATTCAAAATGTTAATAAAAAAGCAAAAGGTTATAACCGGGCACAACGGTTATAAGGTTTCCAAGTTCAAGACTTATAAGTAAAAAAAATTTACAGTCTAATTTCGTTATCAAAATGTAAGTTCAATTAAATAAAAGAGAAAAATGAAAAAACACAAAGAAGAAAAACTCAAATCTTCGGAGGGTTCGAACTGTCGACCTGGTTTAAGAGACGAATGCGTTACTATATGTGCCATCAAGAACCGATGAGAGTTTAGGTTGAATAATGTTGTGTTATATGTTTTACATGTTGTAATAATACCGTTATAACTTTTAATCAATTAGTCCAAATGAAATAATTTTCTCAACATAACATTGTCTTCATAATAGTCGATCACTGCATTAATTGCAAATGCGTATGGTAAATGGTTTTTGACAAGAAGATTTCTTGCAGATTTTTTTCAGATCTACTCCTCATTTTCAACGGCCTATCACTTTTATTGCAATTTAATTATGAAATCAAATTATTTTCAAATGTACAACCATTCGTCTAGTTAAAACCTTGAGACCTTTGACAAAAAACTATGTCTGCTTATTTAGATATAATTAAAATTGCAACTTTAAACTTTGAACATTTTTCCGAATTTGATCCCTTAAACATCTTAAATAAGAAAGATAATTTTGGCATGACAAAAAGGCAGTAAATGACTTTAAAACCATAGAACTTAGACAAAAGAACGCGCGTTCGACGATATACATCAACATTACTAAAGCCAAAAAATTAGAAACCACGTGACCTTAGACAAATCATATCTCGACAACTATTGACAATAGCCAAAATCTAAAACATACGTATATTCATGGAATTAAGTCATATATACGTCTGCAAAAAATCAGAGCTGTAATTTATATCTTTATGCTCAAAATTGATTCAAATCATAAATCCTGGATTTCCATCATGGGGTCATGACGACATCATTTAAAAAAATTAAATATATATATATTTTAGGTTCAAGATATTTTAGTTTAATACTGAATGACGAAAACCCCTTATTGCTATACCCTATGGTCTCTGATAAAAGTGTCGACTAGAATAATAATGATAATAACAATCCCACCGATTTCAATAGGTGTTCCAAGTAAAACTTGGAAACCTAATTAATTTGTAGCACCCAATACTCTGTTTATTTTAATAATAAGCTTGTACACCTTAATCACACGAATATGCACACTCAATCATGAGGTTCTAGCTGAAAAATGAATGAAATAAGAAGTCTAAAGTTACATTATTGAATGACTTTTCTAATCACAACTTACAATTCAGCTTGAGTTTTATTCAGTTTTGTCCATTTTTGTTCTAAAAATTATCACCATTTTGATAAAGCCATATTGATTTATTTGCTCATTGCATGGAATATGTTTAGGCAGTGTTTGAATACGGGCACATGTATAAACATTTAACAAATCCATCAGTGGGCTACTAGTTTATAATTAATTCTCTGTTTTCTTTGTTTTATTCTAGGTATTCCTGGTGCAGTGATTATTTGACTGAAGATACATTCAAATGGAATAACACCCCTATGATAGAAGATTTAATTCCTTTACAGTCCACCAGAGGGAGTGGATTATCCAATAACCAATCAAAGCCAAGAGTTGTTGTTGGTCACAATGTCAGTTATGACAGGACTTTTGTGAAGGAACAATATTATATTAAGGTGAAAATTTTAAAATTAAAATAAATAGCGCAGTCTGCATTCAGAAGTCAATCTACTAATCCTGCTGCTGGGTCCATGTTTCAAGCCCCCTTGTTGACCTGAGGTAGGGCCTATATGAGAGTCACACAAGCATATGTTCCACAATCATAAGGGATTTTTTTATATGAGATTTCTTCCATATGGCTTGAGTGCTGTTTGAATGACTTGTTCAATACTTTAATTGGCAACAGACATGTCACAATTGTTAGCTGCTATTAATCGTTTTATTGATAAAATAATGTTCACTATGGTTGGGACAAGGAAGCAGCCAAACAAATTACAACAGAATAACTATGATTTGCCCATTATCTTTTTATGCATCTTAAATGTCAGACTAATTTTCCAGTTTCATACATTTTTATTTTCAAAAACTTATTCAAGTGAAATTTATTGTGTATGTTGTTAATCACGAACAAAATCTTTATTGGCTTTATTTATTCAGTTTTCAACTGAACAAAATTCTTTTGTTCATTTCAGAAGGGCAAGTTAAGGTTTGTTGATACTATGTCACTTCATATTGCCGTGGCTGGTTTCA
Source organism: Mopalia ciliata (assembly GCA_034783835.1). NCBI lineage: Eukaryota > Metazoa > Mollusca > Polyplacophora > Chitonida > Mopaliidae > Mopalia > Mopalia ciliata. Next base: position 4,364 of record JAVFBW010178128.1, read on the forward strand.
CCAATTTTCAGCGTGTCTTGTATCAAGCTAGTAAAAACAATACCATGAGCCAGGAGATAGTGGATAAACTGAAGAAGAGACCATTTATGGATGATGGATTTGTGAGTATCAGATCGAGGAATGTGAATCAAGAGAAGAAATGCATATTTATTCATGGCCAATTTATTCATCTCTGATAATAATCAACACATACAATTTTACAGAGTTTGTGTCTGTATGAAGCAAAGCTGATGACAGTTTTAAAAAACTTAAATTTGTCAAAAAATGGGGAGTTCAGAAACGGTATTAAAAGGCAAGAAATATATAATCTGCTCTTAAATCTGTTCACACTAGTTTTGCCAACTTGGCATACAGCCCTGTTCTAGTAAAACATTAATCTTTTGACATTTAAACTACAAGGACAGTAACAGAATCATTCAGAGTTAATTCACAGTATACTGTACTTTCTTTGATATATTATTCACATAGATAAAGAAAAGTGTGCTTGCCTCCACCGGGATTTGAACTTAGGTCTAGCAGGGCCAGCATTCTAACTGCTGGAGCAACAGTCTCACAGCATAATGACCACACGTTCCCTGCACCGGGATTTGAAGTTAGGTCTAGCAGGGCCAGCATTCTAACTGCTGGAGCAACAGTCTCACAGCATAATGACCACACGTTCCCTCCACCAGGATTTGAACTTAGGTCTAGCAGGGCCAGCATTCTAACTGCTGGAGCAACAGTCTCACAGCATAATGACCATAAGTTTTTATCCAGGTAAAGACTGTAAATCTTTCTCTGCAAGAAGAAAGAATTCTTTTGATTTGTCAGAAAAGTTGAGTGTTTTAAATGGTCTGAAATGATTGCCTAATGCTATTTTATTATGTTGTGTTGTCAGTCTAATGAGTGGATGTCATCTGGTACAATGAATAATTTGAATGACGTCTACCAGTATCATTGTGGCGGCGATCCACTTGACAAGAAGACCAGAAATGTTTTTGTTGAGGGCAGTATGGTGGATGTAAGAGATAGATTTCAGGTAAACTCACACCTAGACCACAGGGTTTCATCTTCAGTCTGCGATTCCATCAGCCTAGTAATATAAGAAAGAATTATTTTAAAATAGGTTTTCTTGTATGTCTTTTCTTTTCTTTTCACGGCCTAGCTTAGAATTGAATCCGTCAGACGACCATCAGGGATATGAGGCAGTCGCACAACCTGGCTTCAACAATCCCTGGGGGGGTTTTTACAAGGTTTCCTCTCAGTTTTCACCTTAATTATGCAAGGAACAGTGTGAAGTGGATAATCCGTAATCATATAAGTGAAATATTCTTGAGTACCACATTAAACCCCAAAACAAACAAACAACCTTGTGTCAGAGTTGATATTGATATATCATACAATGATAATACTGTAAGTTTTTCTGTAGGAGTTGATGTTGTACTGTGCACATGATGTCATTGCCACACATGCTGTCTTTAAAAAGATCTGGCCAGAGTTCTTCAATAGGTAGGTCAAATGACTGCACACCTCTTCCGTCCGATGAAAGTAATAACATCTCATCTTTTGTAAATATACACAGCTCAATACACCATGTGATACTGACTCTTGTAGATTTTTCTAGTGTAAATTCACACATTTCTATGACTTCTTTCTAAACTGAAATTGTTGCTTGATACTCTTAAGAAGAGCAGTTAATGACTTGGTCTTAAATCTAGGGTTGTGTTGTGTAGAGTATTGTTTTAGATAAAATGTTCAGAGATTAGAAAGGCACCTAGGGTTCAGTGGGGAACGGGGTAGACTACAAGACTTCTGATTTGAGGTGAGAATGCCTGAGATTAAGTTCTGTTCTTTATTCGGCTATAACATCAGTGGCTTTTCAGATGTTTCCTATCATTTTTCAATCGTTTAAAATAAGATAGAGTAAGAAGCAGACAGTTGATAATCGTTAAAGTGAACAAATCAATGATAACGAAAAAAAATGTAAAAAGTGGCAATACTGCCTTTACTTAGCACTGGAGGAAAACAAGCTTTCTAATATTATGGAAATACTTCACATCTTGTTTGTGCTGGTGCAAATTACTGTTGGAAAACACTGCCGTCAAATAAATGAAATACCCTTAAGCAGGGCGTAAAACACCAATCAATCAATCATAAAATAAAACTGAGGGACCGTTATGTGATTTTGTTGCTTTTAGGTTTCCACATCCTGTTACATTTGCTGGAATGTTAGAAATGGGAACAGCATATCTCCCTGTCAATTCTAACTGGGATAAATATGTGAGAGAGGCTAACAGTACATACACTGATCTACAGAGAGAGCTGAAACAGGTGTTAATGAGGATCGCTGACGAGGCATGTCAGCTACTTCAGGATGAACAGTAAGTGCACATTTTTGGCATAAATTTTCAGCCACATTTTATTTGATTGGATTCCACTTCTGTGACCTCCATTTTGTATGTATTATTGAGTCACATTTCTTGTTACAGTGTCACATTTCACTGATCAATGTTACGTATTTTATAGCTATTCATAGAATCAATACTTTTTTAAATATTCTAGAACTACCAATGTTATCTTCAACTGAAGGGAACATGGTTTTAAGAATTGGAATAGAAGCTGACTTTAGTTCACACAATATTTAATAGGCTTGTCCAGGCATTTAGCTAGCATTTGAAAAGACAGTGTCCAAATTTATTGTCAAAGCCAATGTGGACTGGGGTTCAGGGGCAGCCTATGCCGCAAAAGATGGAGAATCCTAGATTGCTGGAAATGCATTTTGAACCATTTAGGCCACTAAAATATTTGCAAGTTTAGCTAGTTTTTTTAAAGGGGTTTTTAAAGTGTTTATCACATTTTTTGCCACTCAAAATAAAATTGATTTATTGATTGATTAGTATTTTACCCAGTGGTAAAAGGTATTTCACTGATAATTAACAAAAAAGACGCGTTTGCTTATTAAACAAATTTGTATCTTTAATTTACTTGATTGCTGATCAAATAATGATTCCTTAAGAAACATATACATGCTAAATATTCAAATGTATTGATTGGAAACAAACTTAATACCTGTACCATGCTAAAGGCCTATAAACAAACTGTCAGTCTCAAGTTTAGATATAGCAGTTTAAAAAGAAATATCCCAATTTATTCACAACACAGATAAACAGATTGTTGACCGTCACACAGAAATGCATATCAGTTGTAGTTTAACTTTACTGTACATTTATACCATGTATGATGATGTGTATACGTTGTTTTTATATACATATAATGAACAAAAGTGCCAGTGTTGGGAGCATGGGACACCCACATCAATAAGGGTTTTTTTATGGTTTGGAGGTTTGGTTTTCAGTTTGTATAAACTGAAACTTGTACAACAACTGATATTACTAAACTGAAACAACTAGTGCCCGATTACCGAATGCAGGGTTGTTTAAAAGTCTTGCTGCACATTTTGCATGACATTGTCTTCACCGCACACTGGCATGTTTAGAGCCGAGCCACGGATATTGGGTCAGTCATCTGGATGGAGATCCCCTTTCAACGACGAAATGGCAGAAAGACGCATTGCTAGCTAAATGCCTGGGCTTGTCCCCAGGTCCTAAAGGCTATTCTTTGAGTTGATGTCGGCTGTTTAACAAAAGTTGGCGTGTAACAGTAGATTAAATTGAATAGCCCCTCAATCACCTGGCCCCTGAATATTTTATTTCACTCTGGTGGAGATTCGCTTTGTTACATGGCTTACTGCCAAGAAAAGTTGTTGATTACAGTAAGCCGTGTTACAAGTAGAATGTCCTTCAGTACCAGAACAAATATCCAGGGGCTGGGAGTTTCGCAGCGCTATTAAATTTAATCTTTTGTTACGAGATGTCACACCATTTTGAAATCTTACCTGATTGTCAGCTATCAGGGAATTAATCTGCTTTTGGCAACTAATTGTCTTTCAGCACTGGACCCAGCTTATTAATACATAGAATGAAAACCCTAATACTACACAACAGTGAGTCAGGTTTTACCACTTCACACTGAAATAACAATATTCTATCAATAGTACAAAACATGTCCGTGTTGCTCTTTATTGGCTTTTAAGTTCATTGCCATAGTGAAAGTAAAAGGGCTCAGAACAAAGGGTTGAACCAACAATCAATTGGTCTGACAAGTAAGGTGAATCAATCGATCAACTTATAATACTTCCACATTTGTACAGGTATAAAGAAGACCCATGGTTATGGGATCTTGACTGGACTGTTAAGGATCTTAAACTAAAGAAAGAATCTACAAAATCAAAAATATCTAAGACAGCGGAAAAATCAAGTTCTGCTGATCAACAGGTACAAACTTTTTCATGGTTATTTATATTTAGGAAATACTATACCAAAGCCCACACATATACAGATTATTTAAAACCAAGAATGATTGGCATAAACCAACTTTAACTGGTTGGGCCCGCGGCTGTGGCTTAGTGGTTAGTGAGTGCACTTTCTGAGCCTACTTCGATGTACTGTTCATAGGATCTCGGTTTTCCACCATAATGAGGCTAGGTGCAGTGTGAAGTGGACAATCCGTCGTCATATAAGTGGAATATCCTTGAAAACGATGTTAAACCCGAATCAAACAAACAAACAAACTTAGCTGGTTAGTTAAGAGACCATTATTGATGATTCTTTGTCCTGGTTATTTGACGTCGGAACAACAATGACATGTTTTGTTTGTTTTATCTTTCCCTGAAATTAATACAAATTAAACAGATTCTATTCTATCTTATCTTTGTGCTATAGCTTTGAAAGAATATCTAGTATGTCTTTAGACAGTAAATGTATAACGTTTTAGAGCAATTTCGGACTGTGTGCTACCAGCCTTGTATATGATGTCAGTGCATGCAGGCAGCTTAAGTCCTTGAATTTTTTAATTGGTAATGGATATTGAGATACCATTGTAATGGCTATCAAATGTTATGTTTGAATACAGGAAGATGAGCTGGAAGACTCAGAAGAGGATCGTGTAAGTCGCGTGTTTGCCACAGAAGAGAGACTCCCAAAAATTGCATCACATATGCCCGGATATCCTGCGTATGTATGGAATCTATTATAATCATGGTTAACCACCCTTGTACTGAGTCCATTTCTTCTGAGAGTACTCAATCTGTTGGGTGGTTTTTAATTTATTTCTTCACCTTCTACTACCATATTTAAGTAAGACAAAGTGAGTAGTGAACAACTTCTCATTAAATCTTTTATAATTGTGATAGTTGGGCTATTTATTGTTTGATTATAGTGCTGTAACACATTAGGCCTCCAGTCGTGGCTTAGTGGATACGGGGTGGGGTTATATGTGCCTCATCCACTTTCAGCTCACTGAGCTAAAGATAGTCTAGTGTTAACGATTGGTCCTGGAGGTATTGTTTGTTTACATATTATTTCCATCCTCTAGGTGGTATCGTGACCTATGTCCACGATTCTCTCACAAGAACGAGGCAGACTGGTACCCCGGTCCTTCAAAAATCAGCACCCAAGTTCGAGTGACCCCCAAACTAATGAGATTAACATGGGATGGATATCCCATGCATTACAACAAGACACATGGCTGGGGGTACCTGGTCCCAGGAAGAGAAGATAATCTAGCACCTATCATCAAGGGAGAGAACTCGGATGAGCCATTATTCCCTTCTCAGTAAGAGAAAACTATACATTATAATCCCACACACTGGTAGATACTTGTAGTACTGCTGACGAGCATTTTAAAATAAAATGATTCGGCTGCCTTGTTGTGATTAAAATAGCCCTAATTGGATGCTCACCAAAAACTCGTTACTTGATTGTGTACCGTTGAAAACCATTCAGATTTGACTAGTTGTATTTGATATCTTCCAGCTCTGTATACAGGATGATGAAAGAGACAGTACCTGATATATTAACACAGGAAATGAATGATGAGCAGTTTAGTAAATACTGGAATACCCATGGCTTTGAGAGTTCAGGGATGGATGTCAAAGAGTGCAGAAAGCATTGGGGAACTGCTGGCAAAAACAAGGTCTTCACCAAGGTAAGCTAGAGTTAAATGGGTAAGATAGTTGTGTAGGATAAAGACATTTTTAGGTTAAGGATACTCTAATCACAAATAATTATGTATATATATTGTGAAAAATAACAGTTTTTCTATAAAAGAGCTGACTGTGTTAAATGTCAGTTGAATTCCATTCAAGTTGTGATCAATCTCTTAATAGACTAACACCAATCAACCACATGCGGTGTCAGTGAATAAGTGCTCAATATACAATACACAAAAAATTGTATCAATTAATCCTCTCCAGGTAGTTACCTGTATTTAATCGATTGTCAAAACACCACTGTTGTAAATGATGTAGTCACGATCATTATCTTATTTAAAGACATGACAACTGTTATGGATGTACAACTTCTGAATATAATTGGGTAGCGACGTTTCGATCTCGATGCTAAGACC
>JAVFBW010178139.1:0-10806 GCA_034783835.1 Mopalia ciliata
TTTCTTTATGAGACAGTTCATTTACCTACAATTCAAATGGAAAAGATGTACAATAAAATACATTTTTATATTTTTCTGAGAATTTTGACAATTTTACCCTGTTCCGAGCACAATTTAAGCTATTAAAATGCCCAGAAAACAAAAATAAAAAAACAAAACTTGTCAAATTTTATAAAAAGTAAAAGCACATTTACTTAGCATTAATAATACCCCAAACTAGATATATCTGTCAAATAATTTTATCTCCAGAGACTTACCTATGTTGGTAGGGGGGCTGGGTGAAAAATGCAAATCTGTCAATTCACAGTCACATGGGAGAGAAATCACACCTGGACTCAGGAGATCAAAAGGTTGACCATCCAAGCTGATGAAGCAAGATTCAAAGATACTCCTGGAACAAAAAAAACCAATGGAAATCAATTTCAGTTGCCCACTAATGGATATAATCACACTACCCCCCTGTAGCATTATAAGGCACCCCCCAGCCAGGTACACCCGCAGTTCCCTCCCAGTCTGTGCATATTAGAAGCCAGTTAATCTCTTAAATGAGACTGTCCCTAATATCTGAATGAAAAATTATTGATTTTAATGCTCTTATATCACTAAGACACTGCATGAAAGAAGCAAACTCAGTTAGTTTAAGGGTATTTAAACAGGCTTGAATTGATCATTTCATCATTGGTCAGTCAGTCATTCCCAAGAGTACACAGACACCGGTTTAAATCATGAAAGGGGAGAGAAAACGACGACATGCACAATTTACCTCTGAAAATGCTGTCCCCAACAAAATTAAACGCAAAAGTCCAGAAACAGAGGAAGACAACGATGCCGCACCAGGCTGCTCATGGATGTATAGATCAAAAGAGTCTAATGAAGGGGAGACAACTAAATCTGACAGAGTTCTAAGAGAAATCAAACAGAAGAAACACATAGAGAGAGAGAGAAATAATGATATGAAAACAGGAATGAGATTGATAGACATAGAGAAAATGGTGGCTATGTGGAACACTGTATTACAAGAACATTCAGAGAGTAGTGAACACTGTGATAAGCCTCATTTTGACATAAACACTAAAACAAATGAGGACTAGTCTGGAGTTATAGTTTAAAATGTACATGTTGCTGTTATGTGTTTGGTGTTTTCAAGCTCTATAAGGAAGTGGAAAGCCCAAAACCTAGCCCTAACATCAACTTAGCCATGCAAGTTGGCCTCCAGGGCACTCCAGGGAGACTTCACACCATTTATACTAAGAACCATATTCGAGGGTGACAAAACGGAAGTAAATAGTAGTGGTCTTACGCCTGACAGGCCCATTTACAACAAAAAGTCAAGAGCGGTTTATCTCTAGTTGCCCATAGACTGGCTTTAGAGCTTGCACACTCTCCCACCAACCCTTTGCAAACGGGAATGGTTGACCAATGTCAAACTTAAATATTTAAAGCCCAGTGGGCCCCTTACCTTTAAAAGATAATGAATCCATAGCCCAGTTTTCTGTTAAACAATCCATTTTCCTATAATTCAGATAGAAAATATGTACAATAAAATAATTTTTTATATTTTTGGCAGAATTTTGACAATTTTACCCTGTTCAGAGCACTATTTAAGCTATTAAAATGCCCAGAAAACAAAAATAAAAAAACAAAACTTGTCAAATTTTATTAAAAGTAAAACCCATTTACTTAGCATTAATTATACCCAAAACTAGATATATCTGTCAAATAATTTTATCTCCAGAGACTTACCTGTGTTAGTAGGGGGGCTGGGTGAAAAATGCAAATCTGTCAATTCACAGTCACATGGGAGAGAAATCACACCTGGCCTCAGGAGATAAAAAGGTTGACCATCCAAGCTGATGAAGCAAGATTCAAAAATACTCCTGGAACAAAAAAAACCCCATGGAAATCAATTTCAGTTGCCACTAATGGATATAATCATACTACCCCACAGTAGCACCATAAGGCACCCCGCAGCCAGGCACACCCGCTGTTCCCTCCAAGTATGTGCATATTAGAAGCCAGTTAATCTCTTTAAAGAGACTGTCCGCAATATTTGAATGGAAAATCAATGATTTTAATGCTCTTATATCACTAAGACGTTGCATGAAAGAAGCAAACACGGGAAGTCCAAGGGTATATAAACAGACTTGAATTGATCACAATTTACCTCTGGAAATGCTGTCCCCAACAAAATTAAACACACAAGTCCAGAAACAAGGGAAGACAACGATGCCGTGCCAGGCTGCTCATGGATGTATAGATCAAAAGAGTCTAATCAAGGGGAGGCAACTAAGAGAAATCAAACAGAAGAAACAGAGGGAGAGAGAGAGAGAGAGAAATGATAATATGAAAACAGGAATGAGATTGATAGACATAGAGAAAATGGTGGCTATGTGGAACAGTGTATTACAAGAACATTCACAGAGTAGTAAACACTGTGATAAGCCTCAATTTGACATAAACACTGAAAACAAATGGGACTAGCCTGGAGTTATAGCTTAAAATGTACATGTTGCTGATATGTGTCTGGTGTCTTAAAGCTCTATAAGGAAGTGGAAAGCCCAAAACCTCGCTGCCATCGACTTAGCCTTGCAAGTTGGCCTCCAGGACACTCCCATGGGGAACACCCGAGCCACCATGTCGCTCAGCTATGCAACAGACTGCTAACAAAGTCGGAGCCAAAATAAATGCCCTTAATCGAGAAGACATGCAACAGAAGGTGTCTTTAGTCAGGGAACATCAGGGACGAAGAGGTCAAAGGGAAGACGGTATAGATGTGGCTTTTGATGGACGATACAATTCCACAAAAATAACGAGCACAAAAAGCCTCAATACAAAATGCACCCAAGCCATAGGTATGGCTTGTGAAACCACAACTGACAAGAAGTATATTGTGTGGACTAGAGAGGCCACAAATACAGCTCGTAAATTTTTCAGCCAAGATGTGAAGGCAAGGTGCAGCCTTGCGTTTAAGGAAGTGATGGAACTTCACCGTGGACACTTACAAAAAATTAGAGCAACAATTCGTTGCTATGGATGAGACTGCACAAATTGTAGACGGCATTCGTCGGTGTGTCAGGGTGGTATAACCAACAGCTGGTGGCAACGCTTGATGAATTCCAGTTAACCATGCATTGTTCGTCTTTTAAGTCAGGATAGGGAAGGAAGGGGGGCTAAATGCAAGGATCTTCCTTTCTGCCTTGCCTTGGGAAGATGAAAGGCCTGCGACGGACTGCAACTTAAGCGTCACACTACCTAAGAGATCTTGACATAATCTCTAAAACATGTTGTCAACATGTACCTATATAAGCAAATAAAATACTCTCCATGAAATACATATTGAAATGTGTATGGAAATGGGGTTTGACTGTCTCTCTCACCAGTTTCGTGAGTTTGGACAGGCACTTGCAGATCATAACAAAATCATGTTATTTCAATGAACGATCATTTTTTTAAAAATGCATAATTAAATATCGATCATATCAACTGCCAATGTACCCTCGCCATTTAGTAAAGTGTGGATGTTTTACGCTTTAAAATTGCTATATTACATTAAATATGTCCATATTTCGGAAGTTTAACATGCCACTAACAGACATGCTAGTAATAGTTTTGTCCAACATAGGCGTCAGTACAGCATTTTTGTTCAAGGTTTGGTATAACAACGCTCCTTATAATTACGTTGCATTGTCCCATGTATATCCATGCCAAGAATATTTACGAAGGGCTTGCAAGTCGTTGCGAAGTTTACCGTGGGATTTAACGCGATGAAATATATTTATAGAGCCTTATTTCTTTCAAAAAGCAAGATATGTAGGCCTAGTAAACGCAATAAAGAAAGGTATGTACAAATCTGATAGCTCTCGTCGTCGAATGGTATAGCAAGGTAATTTCACGGAAAGCGTAGAACAATAGTGCTTATAATCCACTTTGCGATATTGCAAGTCTGATTCAGCAGTGAAATGACATTTCTCAAAATTATTTTTGCTGTATTTCACTGTTTGCACCTAGAACAGAGGGACATCATCAATGAAACTGACTGGTATTGAGTTTCGGTCGCCTTGTTTTACTAGAAATACTACACAAACTTGACTGTGAGTTCTACGCGCTGGTTAGCCAGAAAGCACACTCACTAAAGGATTTTATATATGTACCAAAATCTCTGTTATAAATTGTTTAACTACAAACGGATTGAGGTGCCACAGATATATTAACATTTTACCTTGTTTCAGATGTCGCAATAATATCCGGAGATTTAGCTGTTTGTCTTGAACTGCCAGATGACCTGACGAATATTGGCGGAGTAATTTTAGACGATGGATGGTTCCACTTAAGTAAAAGGGTCCAGGGCTACCCGGAGGATATTCCCCTGTACACATCACAACAGCTTACAATTGGAAAGATGCGATTGGATCCTTTTTATGCAACGGGACAATCTCTGCGACCAGACGAAAGCAAAATGACCGACTACGAGGTAAAGGTCAATATTTGGTTTTGCCCAGCCCGAACAAATTGTGGGATCCATAATGTCCATACAGATCCGGAAATGCTCGAAGTTCACACTCAGATCTACGGAAAGGGCCGAATGCAGAAATTCCGGGAAAAAGACGTCAACACACTTTACGAAGACATCATTATGGACCCTGGAATGACGCATGCGCCTTTCACTGGTGTTATGGAAGACGGCGGGTTGTTCTACGGGTGGCACCAGTATTACGGTGACACTGACTGTATCTGGATGGCAAACGAGTTCCATCCAATCTCCCAACAACAACAATGATGAAGCTACATTTAGAAAGTGGACCTTTTCATTCTCTTATTTAAATCAAACATATAGTTTGCCATTTAATCTAAACCGACCAGCGACAATATAAATATACAATGCTTGAATACAAATCGCTGACAAAAGGTTAGGTTGGATGGGCAGAAGAGAGTGACTCGGAAGGAAATCAATTAGGTTATGTTGTTTGGGACGTTTCAAACGGCAGTTTATTAAGTATCAAAACCCGTCTCTGTTAAATTAGCTGTCTCAAAATTGACTTTGTCTGGAACCAATCACCAGATACAATGAAGATTAAGACTAAAAACAGCTAATAGAAGATTTTGATATTTAAAAGTTAACCATACTCTGGCAACCTTCGACAAACGTGCTCTCTTTATCAGCGGCTATATATGACGCAAGGATTTCTATGTATTTCTAAAAATTGTTCCCACAGGCACAGGGGTGTCGATTAATAAAAAACGATGAATTATCTCATGTTTTAGAATTGATCCCAGAGATAAGTGTCTAAATACATCTTAATCTTTAGCTGTTATTAGTAGCGTTCAGACACCTCGAGAGAAAGTAACAACCATGTATATGGTATAGACAAGTTTCTAAATATATCTTAAACTCGAGTTGTTATGAGTAGCGTTCACATACCTCGAGCGAAAGTAATAGCCATGCTAAGGTATAGAAATTGTGTGATAAATATGTAGCAAACGAGTCAATCGGCAGGGTTTATAACGTATTAACCCGCAAACTGGTATAATAAAGAAATAGCAGTTAACCAAAGAATATGTTCACTAAGAATAATAAGAGGTACACGTTGCCTGATACAGAGGGAAGTTTGGCTTTAATCAAAATATCGTTTACATTTTTATTTTTACTGTATACTACAATAGGTCTTTGTTAGACAGGAGTAGACATTTTACGTACAACATTTTAATATTCATGTTTAAGGAGACTAGCAAACTGAATGGTAGTTAGGCCATACTGGAATAGAAAATGAATTGTCTCTTTTTTTTTAATCGCGTTACCTGGTTCCCAATTGAAACCCAGCGGATACATCGTTTGAAGAATTTTAATCCAATAAGCTTCTCTTTAAACATGGTTCTATTTGGTTCCCTCTGCAGAGGAAGAATTTGTGTTTTTCCAATAGGTATGATTTTCAAAATTATCTTTAACTGAATAATCAGGGAGAGCGAATTGTTTTGTTTAAGCTGCTGAACTGAGGGAGTTTTTGTATTAGGCCTAGGCTTAAGGTACTTTTCCCAACAAAACCACAGATATTTGGATACGTTAAGCCTGCCACACACAAGCGATTCTCCATCGGCGATAAATTGCAAGACATTTTTTGTCGGCGACAACTTTTGCCGCGCACGGAGCGATTCTGAGTCGGCGATTCTTCCAAAGTCAGCTGACATTTACATCACGTGACTAACACTTGGCATGATTTTATTCAAATCACTTTATTGAAAATTGCATAGAAATTTCAGCTTTGATTTTGAACAATATAGGCACAGGCGGCGGAGCTAGGTTATTATACTTGCGTAAATATTTTTTTATTTTAAATCTCCTCACTCTATCTCGATTACTGATTGGATGTGCAGCTTACGGTTGTGATTTTCTGTCACAAATTTGCTGCACACGAGGAGATTAGTCTGCGACAGTCGGCGACGAGTTGCAACATATCAAACATGTTTGATCCATTGCGACAAGTCGCCGACAGTGTCTTGCAGGCCTGCAGCACATGGTGCCATTTCCTTGCAATTTTCAGTCGCCGACGGAGAATCGCTCGTGTACGACGGGCTTTAAAATGTTTGTCGATTGTACAGAAATGTATTTATGTGGCAATTGTCACACTATGTTGGGGTCTGCCTGGAGTCGTCCAAGTCATTCAGCTGTACGAAACCTTTAGGAATAAGGCCTGCCTCCGCTTAAAAATTATGTTCAATCCGTATGGCATCTTACCTTGCCAAAAAACATTCGTTGAATACTCAAATTGTTTTTGAAAACGACTGATTTGAATTGTTCCCTTCATCAATTTTATGCTGGGACACACACTAAAACTAACACGAGCCTTATTCTTAATCGGCGTTGATTGGAAAGCGCTCACCTATAAACTGTCACTTTAAATATAATCACTTCTGACTAATAGGGCACTTTTTAAGCATTGAATTTCATTAATTTTTTTAGGTGAACGACGTCTCTAAGAAATAAAACGCTTGTTGATAAAAAAAATCCATTGTTTCTACATTGTTTTTTTTAATAATTATTAACGTCTGGTATATCAGTTAGCCAGATTAAATGGATAACTTCAGTGTACAGTACCAAACACTCGTTGATAGATCAATGTCTTATTTCGTTTAGGCGTGGGAATCTCGAACGGAGTCCCAGTCCCATTTTGAAATTTGCGAGATTACAGCTGATCCGAACTTTGACATGGATTTTGATTTTATAGTTGATATAAATAATAAATAAAATAAAACCAGTGAAGTTAAAATACCATAAATATTGGTCTCGTGAATGCTGGAAAGAATAGCCCACTCGACACACAAGTGAATGGTTGAAAAAGATAGATCTCACGAGACGCGAACCCTCGAGTGAGTTACTTTTCCCACCATTCACAATATTGACGGTATTTAATCTTCACTGTGTAATATTCCCTACGTATTTTTTTAATAATATTTTTGCCGAGGATGGACATATGTTTAAAATATTGTTTTCTTGTCCAGATTATATTTATTGCAAAAATTTTGTAATATAACGTATTTGGATTTCGTCATTACACACGACGCCTGCTAAACAAAATCATGAAATTATCTCTGGCATCTTTTTCTGCTTCATGTAAAGCAATTAAAACCCCTCCCTGGCTAACTTTTGGACTCCGATTTAAATGCTGTGAGCACGTGTCAGAAGACAGATATGACTGTGCCAAGGTTTTTCTATTGCAGGGGTCATACGCTATGAGTTAAAAGTTTTTAAACACTGATTGCTCCATGACAATCAGTATTTAGTAAATAGTTTAGTGGACGAGTTTGGATGAGTATCTACATTTAAAAATAAACTCGTCTGTATGATCTATCCCGGCTAAAATTCACAATAAACGGTCAAATTATTTTGGAGTTTATTTGTCGCTTTTGAAAAGTATTAAGTCCGTTTTCAGCCCGTTGGTCTCTCGCGATCGACGGGCAAAGCAGATTAGCGTACGCCCACGTGGCATGCGCAATACTTGAAACGACAGCGCCAGGACTCGTCAGTACAGATATGAACCATACAATCCAATAACCTAATAAAAATAAAGCAATAAATATCAATAAAAATATTGGAGAATAACTATATACATGTAACTAAATATCCTGTAATACCAGTGTATTAAAGTTTGTAGACCGACATATGATTGATAGTGCAGATAAAATTTTCCAAAAGTCCGTTCCACAAGGCAGTCGTGATCAACATCCAGATTTTATAATTAACCAACCGTAAATTTCTGTTGTGACGCGTTAATACTGTTTCGTTGTTATATCTTAGCTGCGTCTTAGGAAGAAACAACTAAACAACTAATTAGAGCACAATAAACTACACTGCAGTGCTGTAGTCTAGACGGCATGTCGGGTACCTACAAAAGGTTATCGCGGTCGGAGGCGGACTAGGAGTTTAAGGCAATTACGTTACATCCTCCTTTTCAACACAAACGTTTAAAGTTTTCAAACAAAGAACATAGAATTATGTGTTAAACAAATTCGCGATCAGAAATGTCTTTCTTTGCACAGTGTCTCTCTTATATAGTTCTTTTAACTATTCAAAATGATTAAGGAGTCATTAAAGAAACAAATCAAATTGATTAACTTTAAATGATAACACGTCATAGTCCTTTGGCATACAAGATCGGTAGAGAATGTCATAGTTCAGAGAATGAAGTCACACGTTATAGGAAATTGTCACTGAGTTACGTAATCTGCGAAACGTAATGGTTTATTTACAACTCTCCCCGAGGTGGTTCGATGGACAATGGTATAGGTTTCACAGCAGATTTAGGAGGACTTTAGGAATAACATCCGGAGGTTGGTTTGGACGAGTTTCCTTAGTGGCATGTAGATCTCGGCGGTTTCGTCGAAAGCGTCTACCATCTTTCGTTCGAACATAATTGTATGAAAGAATATCAACTTGTTTATCCACAATTGCTTTTTTCCAATGTTGATTCCTGTTGTAGGGTTTAAGTCTCACCACGTCTCCTGGCCTCAAATCTGGGAGGTCACGAGCAGAGCGATTATAGTAAAAAGCTTGCTTAGTCTTTCTTTCGGCTATTTTTTCTGGAACTCGGCTAACAGCTTTCGGTTTCAGTAAATCACTAGTTGCTGGGAGGCGAGATCTGGTTCTTCTACTGAACAATCTGTGTACTGAGGAAGTACCCATTCCTTCAGTAGGAGTATTTCTCCATTCGAGCAATGCGAGAAATGGATCAGTCTTTGCATGAAACAACTTAGCCATGATCTTTTTAGCCGTTTTGACTGCACTTGCAGCCTTTCCATTTGACTGAGGATAGCGAGGAAATGAGTTGATATGGCCAAACTCATATGCATCACTAAAGAAGCGGAAGTCAACTGAATTAAAAGGTGGACCATTATCTGATACAAGCTGGACTGGTATTCCATGTCTGGCAAATTGAGATTTCAACATCTTCACGACAGTACATGCTGTCTTGTCATGTAATCGATCAATTTCAAAGAAATCCGAATAGTAGTCAACTAGAATAAGGTAGTCCTTGTTGTTAAACTCAAATAAATCACAACCTACTTTTTCACATGGGCGACTAGGAATCTCGTGACTAACTAAAGTTTCTTTAGATTGGTTGATGGCAATGGAATTACATGTGTCACATTTGCTCACCAAGTCTATGAGGTCTTTCACCATATTTGGCCAATACACTAGCTCTCGAGCTCAACGGATACAGGATTGAAGGCCAATGTGTGATGAATGAATACGGTCAAGGATATCAGGTCTAACACTGACAGGAACAATCACACGTTCACCTTTAAACACTATTCTGTTCTGCACAGAAAGTTCATCTCTGAATGAGTAGTATTCATGCACACTGAACGGAGAGTATTCTTTTCTGTCAGGCCACCCTTCCTGGATCACTTTTTTTTCAGCACAGTCATCGTTGGATCTGTAGTAGATGCTTTCTGTATAAGTTCTGTGCGCTTATCAGAAATAGCGAGGTATTCAATCGTCTGGATTGATTCAGTTTCTATGGCCGTCGGACATCTGATATCAGCATACATATCATGTCCCTGGTCATCAGTATAGAGATTATTTTATGCGGCAAATCGCACGACTCAACCTATCAGCAAGGTGCATTAGAGTTTCTTTCTTGTACGTCACCACATATTCAAACTTTTGTATGCGCATCAACATGCGTTGAAGTCTTTTTGGAGCACTATGGAGACTCTTTTTAACAATAGATTCAAAGGGTTTATGGTCGTTTTTAATAATGACTTTACGGCCATACACATAGTGTTCAAAACGTTCCATTCCAAAGACAATTAAAAGCATTTCCTTTTCGATCTGGGCATAGTTCTGCTCAGCAGGCGACAAGGAGCGGGAAGCATAAGCCACAGGTTGGCCATCTTGCATCAAACAGACACCAAGTCCAGTCTGGGAAGAATCACACTGTAAAACATTATTTGCGTTATTATCAAAGTAGCGCAGCACAGGAGGGCTAGAAAGAATATATTTTACTTCTTTTAAAGCTTCACCATGGACGGCTTCATCTCAGAAAAAAATATTCTCATCTTTGAGAAGTTCACGAAGCGAAGCAGTGGCTGACGAGAGTCTTGGTGCAAATTTTTGAAGAAAATTCACCATCCCAAGCAATCGTTGAATACCTTTTTTTATCAGTTGGTGAGGGCATTTCTTTAATTGCAGCAACCTTGGACGGGTCTACTTTCAAGCCTGAAGCAGAAAAGGTGTGACCGAGATAGGGCACTTCACGGCACTTTAGTTTCAACTTGGTCAAGTTCAGTTTAATTTTCTTTTCACGACAG
>JAVFBW010178150.1:0-10806 GCA_034783835.1 Mopalia ciliata
ATGCAATAGAACAACAGGGAACAAAGCCGATTCGAAAAAAAAAAACGCAGGTAACATATGACAAAGAAAACATATAATTTGTTACCAAAGCGATGTCTTCCTGACCTAATGTTTCATATCTGAAAGACCTAATCTCTAAAACCCACTTGGCAAAATCTATCAGAAATTATAGCGGCAGGTAAATGATAGTTATATTCTTTGTCATAAATTAAACTGTGAAGTTAATACACATTTTGAAATGTCTCAACGATTTTTTGTAGAATTGAATGTTGAGAGCGAGATATGTGATGCATCAATTCAAAAAAATTTCAGCGGAAATCTGTACAAATAACTTTTGCAATTAGCAAGTGCTCTGTGAATCGTGCCATTCCTGTTGTTCAATCCCTGGAGGTTTACCAAAGAGTTCTCTTCAAGCACACAGAGACACGGGACCCTGGATACGCAGTCTTATACAACATACCATCATCTCTCTAACTTCCTAATAGTTTCCTCTGGAAATAAAATAAAACCTTCTGATTTTAAGAGTTTCAAAGACAGTTTGTCACGCAGGACTTATCGTAACGGTGGAATTGGAAATCGAACACACTGTTTCGAGAATCTATCCATTTTGAAGTAAGCAGTTGTGCCAATTGTTAAGCAATGCTGTTGATAGAAAGGAAAGAAGAAGTGTTTTGAATGTATATTTGTAATCATACAATCACTAGGTCTGTTCATTTTTTTCACATAACATCGATCTGATGAATTTATTACACAGTCTTAGACTTAATGTATGTTAGTTGTTAACATAAGAATGTCTCCCTTGATTCATCCCTTTGACCAAAAAACAAAAACAAACCATAAGGCAGACTTAACATACTCACCTTTATCAACGTTTAGATCCTCCGTTTCGTTCTCTCTAGGAGTACAGAAAAACACTCGAACGTAGTTGGCCAATTAACCTCCGTCACAAACCATAACCGGCCCTTACGCCATTGCCTCGACTTCGTTGGGAAGGAAAGGTTGACCTGGAATAGGCCTGACCATGGATTAATTTTGACCTAATTAGCAAAATGGTTGTCTGAATCACTGATTAATCGTAACTGCCTTTAGTGAACTGTGCTCGTCGTCTAATTTAAAATTCAATTTATAATAATACAAGTGGGAATACAAGGTGTGTCTATTCTAACATAAAAACCAGGGGCCGATTCAAACGACTTAGTCCATCTCTAAGGGTAGATGTGTACCAGCTATTGCTATTTGCCTAATTATTGAAGTTGGTATATTGTTACATACTTTTTATTTTATTAACCTTCTTTAGTATTTTGCTGTCATTAATCCTTTATTTACAGATATCGATAATCTATATGCACAGCGTTCGTTTCTTCAGAAACATTGTGGTGGATGAATGCCAAACACAGCGAGTATAAAGGCAGTGTTTCTGTCTGAGCTTAAAGTGGATGCGTATAATCACTTAAACGTTAAGTCAATACTTATTTATCATTAATTGAACTGCTGACTTAAATTATGCAAAGTAGTGGCGGGCATAGTTCTAATGACTTAGAACTGCAGTTCAATACTAATTTCCATTCCATTCCAGCTTAAAGCGGTTATCCTTTGTTGTTGTTGTTATTTATTTGTTTGGGTGGCGGCTCCATGCTATTGAATGATGTGCGCCAACGTTATCCTTTGTTCCATAGAGACTGGCCTTTTGTACGGTCTCGTCAACAACAATGCGTTATCAGATATCAAACAATATAAATTGCATTATGTTTTCAATTAAGTACTTTTCTCTGCAACATAGTTGTTTATTGGTAATCAACAGTAAGCAATTTCGTTAACTGATGCGAACTTGACTGTAAATGTTTCATATAAAGCTAATACAGAAGCGAACTTGACTGTAAATGTTTTATATAAAGCTAATAAACATGCGAACTTGACTGTAGGCTAAATGTTTCATATAAAGCTAATACAGATGCAAACTTGACTGTAAATGCTTTATATAAAGCTAAAAAAGATGCGAACTTGACAGTAAATGTTTTATATAAAGCTAATACAGATGCGAACTTGACTGTAAATGTTTTATATCAAGCTAATACAGAAGCGAACTTGAGAGTAAATGCTTCATATAAAGCTATTACAGAAGCGAACTTGACTGTTAATGTTTTATATAAAGCTAATACAGATGCGAACTTTACTGTAAATGTTTCATGTAAATCTAATACAGAAGCGAGCTTGACTGTAAATGTTTTATATGAAGCTAATACAGATGCGAACTTGACTGTAAGTGTTTCATATATTCTTTGATACCTGATAACACAAGGTAGTCAACGTCACCGTCAAAAGGCTAGCCTCTATGGAATAACTGGTCAATCTAGCACAAAGGGAAACATTACCTTTATACTCGCTGTGTCATGCATTGATTCCATCACAATTGTACTGAAGAAACGAACGCTGTACGTTAAGATTATCGATATGTGTAGATAGAGGATTAATGGCACGACAATGTTAAAGAAGTTTAATAAAATAAACGGTATGTACCAAGTTACCAACTCTATTAATTAGACAAATAGCCATAGTTTCTTCGTATGTACACTTAGATCTGGATCAAGTCGTTTAAATCGGCCCCTTGGTTTAACATTAGAACTGACACACCTTGCTTTTGCCTTTCTCTTATTCGAGGTCGGAGGAATTTAATTATTTCAGACGGCAAACACAGTCACTCAAGCCGTTGCGATTAATCATTGATTCAGAAAACCATTTTGCTAATGGGGTCATTGTTAATCCATGGTCCGAACTGTATCAGGACAATCTTTCCTTGGTAACGAAGTAGAGGTAATGGCGTTATAATCCCGTTATGGTCGGGTATGGTTGGTGACAGAGGTAATAGGCTAACTAAGTTCGAGGTGTTTCTATTTGAGACAGTAAGAATTCTCACAGGTTGTATGGGTTATTTAAACAAAATGTAATTATAGAGAGAACGAAACAGTTCTACAGTTGAGTACAGTAGTCGTCATAGACATCTAGCCACTTTTGTCTAGTCAATTTTTATGCTGAACATATAAAATGGGGAAAGCGTCCTAAACTCCGATAAAAGCAGAACATTTGTGGCGCTTTTTCTTACTTATAAGATTTGTTGACAAAAAGAAACATGGACCGGTTCGACTGCTTTCGCAAAGCGAAGGCAAAGCGAGGTCCAACGGGAAATTCTGTTCCTCCGAACTTTGTGGAGACACAAGGTTTGCCTATGGATGATGGTGAAATGTTCGTGGACACAGTTCCCGAGTGAATGGTCCTTGTCAATTGCCGCAGGAACATTGAAATATCACTGGGCTACTAATTTTTGTAATTATATGTCCTCAAACGAACTACCAAAAGCACCAGTTGGGGTTTGCTGTTTTTAGTACTTTCTTCTTTTGGAGCTCTTAAACTGGAGAGGCCAGATGAAGCAAACAAATGTCACGCCTAAGCCACTGATTACATACCTAAGTTACGTGAATGGTTCAAGCCTGCCGTGTGATTTGAGCTTCTTTGTCTAGCATTCGCCTTTATCACCTTTACTTATCCGTATTTTAGGGATTAACTACCATTCTGGTTCACCCAAACTGCTCTAAGAAGACGAGTCACTCGATAAAACTGTCTGGTTGTGTGTGTAAGCTGCTCGTGTTGGGCTTCAATGGAATAACGTTTAACATGAAAATATCAACATAATTACAATGTAGCTATATATAAAGCAATTAGACATGTCTGAAGAAGTTCATTGACTCTTTGTTATAGTCTTAGCTATTTTCTTACTGTTCTATGTTGAAGTGTATGTAATTGATTTATTTTAAGCGAAAATCGAGCAAAATATTTTGAGATAGATCTGAAAATTAATAAGTGTTTCAATAACGCAATAGGTATGTGTCACAGAGGGTAGATGATAAAGCAAGACTGGCAAGACTAGTATTGACGATGATGATTTATTAACAGCTTATTTTGGTAACACGTTTCAGGAATGGACAACTTGGAGAGAGAAATTGACAACCGCCAGGACGACAGATGTAATGACTTTAAACTGCCACTGCAATTTCCAAATACACTATGAGATTACATGAAAAAGGTAAATCTTGAAAAGGACTGAAATGTTACCTTTTAAACTAACAAAGTAACCAAGAAAAACCTATTTACATTCGAAAGTGAAACTTTAGAAGATTTGCCAGGACAGAAAATAGAAACTTTAAAACACTACAACGTGAAAAGGCAAATTATAAATTTGTCCATCATTTTAAATTTCAAAATTGCAAAAACAAACCCAGAGAGAGAAATTGTCAACCGTCAGGAAGACAGTTGTAATGACTTTTAAACTGCCACGAAATTATCCAGGTATGGCTTTTTGTAGCTTAAAGCGAAACTCGGGCTTCAGTAAAATGCATAAAGGTAAAAGAGGCATCATTTCCTGTGTTCAATTATGCTCTCTTATTTTCTAATCGAGCTATACCCATTTTATAATTGCCTCTTAAATATTGGGTAATGCACAAACTACAGTCAAATGTATCCACGTGGCCATGTCTAGGTTCCTTTATCATTAAACGGGAGAGCTCCACAAATGTTAACCAATCAAATATATTTCTTTTCAAAATAGGCGTCAAGAAACTGTTTAAAAGGAAACACTTGTTAAATTTTTTGCCTGTTGTAATCATCAGCGGTAATGAATAAGCTAATTGTGTTGAATTAAAACAAACGGTTATGTTTCAAAATTAAGATATCTCGCAATGAACATTTTTCCGCCAAGAGTTGTGATGTAGCTGTATGGGGTTTATACAATGACTTTTTCCCCATGCGCATACGTCATCAAGCTTCCGGCAAATCAAGTGCGTTGGATTTTTCAACATTTAAAATCGATTTTTATTACTCAATTAAATACAAAAAAAAAAAAAAAAAAATCATTTGATGGAAACATGTTTTTAGGACATGTTTCGTCAGATAAAAATAAGTTTTTATTAATGATTGTTGACATTTAAACTTTTGACGGTTAACATATATAGGTCATTGGTTAACACATGTTATTAACCTTTAACACAGAAGAGTGTTAGTCGCGTGACGACTTGACAAGGCTTGCCACGCCCAAAAAGTCAGCTACCAGTGGTCGTAGTAAGGTACATATCTGTAACCCCCGTGTTATTTTATAAAATGAAGAAACGATAATTCGATACCATATTTACGTATGTTTAATGGTAACCTTTCAAGGGATATATGGGTTATTTCAGCCGTATTGCTTTACGTTCTACATTCACATGTTAAACACTAAATAAGCGCAACCAATCACCTCTTGCACGCACAAATACACCAGACGGTTGAAAACACCAGTAGTCGTTAATAGTGTAGTGGTTAGTAATGGTTGAAGCATCAATGGGAATGAATGAATGAATAAATGAATGAGACCAGAATGAAAATAACGAATTAAGACAAGCAATAAAAAATATAAAAATAAAAAAAATCTTAGTATGCGACATATGAATTTGTGAAAATGAAGATCGATTAATTAAACAGGATTTGCAAAACTGATCAAATGTGAACGTAATAATGTCGAAACTTTTATCAAAGAGAAAAAAAAGAAGTTCATGGGCGCGTTCACAAAATATGTTTTTATCTGTATACATTGAAAAGATTTGTGAGGATCCCCAATTCTTTAGAGCACTTAACCTCTTTCTTGGTAGATTCAGATACCAAGAATAACTTACTTTAAAAGGGAACCAGGATACAAGATCAATTTTGGCAATTACTTCAATATGTTTTAAGTTTTTTTGAATCTGTCTGTTTTATTCATAATAACCATTGTGAATTGTAAAGAGATGAAATCCAATTCGAATGTCTTTTTTTCTCAAAGCTGTTACATAGTGAATCTGAAATATCGAATCTATATGATCTGCAGAGATACGTTTGGTTTCGTTTTTATTTGTTAATATGTTTGATTTTTCTCTATGTTAATTTAACATTTTTGTAACATTTTATTGCAAAGTTCTTGATATAAACATCCCCCGTGTGGGAGCGGGTGGGTCGTTTAACACCAGCAGGCCCTGTAGAATACTCCCCGGCTTCCTCAGTCAAGCATAAGAGGCGAGAAAAGAGGCAACCTGTTGGCCGTAGGTTGCATCCCGTATCGGAGGAGAATGAGATCATGGTGACTGAGGGGCAGTTTGGCTGGCAAACGTTGCCACATAGCCATTCTGCTCCAACACGTCACTTTGGCTCAATATTCTCCTAGATGGGTGGTCAGATTGGCCCGATCTGATCAATCGGCTGGTCACGTAGAGCCCTGCAATGATCATTAAAAAATTTCACCGAAAGTAAGTCAATTTAAGTTGAACAAAATAAATATTTTTAAAGGGTATTCCATCCTTCCTTTTATTTTAATATCATTGCAGAAGGCGGTGGCTCATGGGTCAATTAAATAGGAAACAACTAATTGTATTTTTTTAGTTCCACTGAGGAACAATTCCCCCTTCAGTGGAGCGAAAATTTATGTAGGAGGCCCTTAACAGTAACGAGTTAAGTCGACCTTTTCAAGAAACGACAGTTTTAAGAACTCGTTTTCCAATCTTTTTCTCTTAAAAATTTTTTTGCAGGACAAATTTACATTTTTTTTGTGATGCAATCTAACATAAGCATTTCCCCTACAGCCTCCTGAATTTACCTTCTGAACCTCGAAACGGCACCCGAAAGCAAACACTAGATGACGACTCTGTTTTTTCTGTGTGTGCCTGTAATTGCATAGAAGGCGGACAAATGACATAAGAAAAAACAACATTTTGGGAGGAAGAGAAGTTAATTCAACGTAAAAGGCATTCCCTTCATAAAACATATGTTTTGTCTTTATATTATATTATTGTCCCAGTATTATACATTTTCTATACGGTAAAAGACCATCTTGATAGACTTGATATTTCCCTTATAGTATGACAGCGGTGTATTCCAATAATAATTGACACTAGCCCTATGGCAAGCCGTTTTATCACTTCTACCTTTATTCTACATATGTTGAATTCTTTTCCCACATATGTGATTTTTTTTCTCAACAAATGTAAAATAAATGACTTTATTTTACATATGTGGACAAGAATTTCTCATATGTGGACACGAATTTTACCTATGTGGAAAAAAATTCAACATGTGGAAAATGAATTCTTTTCCACATATGTTGAATTCATTTCCCACATATGTGAATTTTTTTTCCACAAATGTAAAATAAATGACTTTATTCTACATATGTGGAAAAGAATTTAACATATGTGGAAAATATTTCAACATGTGTGGAAAAGAATTATTTTTCGACATATGTAAAATCAACTATTTATTTTATATATGTTGAAAAGAATTTCACTTGTGTAAAAAGGATTTAACATATGTGAAAAAGAATTCTACATATCTAAAATAAGCCTTTATTCAACATAAGTGGAGATCTTTTTCACTTATGTAAAATAAAAAAGTGAGTGGTATTCTTTTGTAGATATGTAAATAAAAGCCCCCACGGCCTCAATTGCAGCTTTCTCCCTCACATCTTATATCTATCGACAATAAGACTGCCCAAAAAGTAAATTTTGATCGGAAGGACATCCACCCTCTGCATTTCGCAAAGCATCTGTTATTTTCTAGCGAAGAATAAACAAGGGAAACTACAATAGTTTATTAGGCCTCCAATTGCGACTGATTCTGTAGAGAGCATAACTACACGTCTGATCCGTCGGGAAAATAAAATGACATAGACTACAATAAAAGTACTGAATAAGAATAAACCCTTGCCTGATATAATAATATTCACTCTTTATTTGTCACCCTAATTGGCATTTTTCATAATAAAATGCATGGTTTTGTATTGTTGGCTGTAGGCTATTATGGCAAGCCGTTTTATCACTTCTACCGTTGTTCTACATATGTCGAATAACTTTTGCTATTATTTTACTTATGTACAATTCCTTTCCACATATGTGAAATTCTTTTTTACTTATATTGAAAAGATTTTCACTTATGTAAAAAAGAATTTCACATAAGTAAAATAAAAAATTATTTTACATATCTAGAATGTTTTTCCACATAAGTAAAAGAAAACACCAAAACCAAAACCTAACTATTTCACATATGTTGGACGTTTATTTTAGATATGTACAAAATAGTTCCACTTCTCGAACAAACTTAGAAATGATTTCTCCCCCAAAGCAAGGGACCGTATCCCAAGTCAATTAAATTTTAATAAATGATCCCCTGTATCAAGGTTGCAACAACAACAAAAGACAGCGAAGACTTACCTACATGCTGTATATATAGGTCATTGAGCGCATAGTCAAAAACTCCCATAGATTTAGCCTACAGTCAACAATACAAAACCATGCATTTTATTATGAAAAATGCCGACTGATCAGACGTGTAGTAATGCCTCCCACAAAATCAGTCGTAATTGAAGGTCTATTTAACTTTTGTAGTTTCCCTAGTTTATTTTTCGCTCGAAAATAACAGATGCTTTGCGAAATATTTGTACGTTTGTCATCTGCACATCGTACAAAGCCTCGGTTGTCCCTAAAGCAAATTAATTAAAACTTTCAGTACCGGTACACTGCTCAACAAGAAAGTATATGGCCAAATTTGGATTATTATAGTTTTATTGTGGTTAAACACGGATGACCGCTCCACTATATTTACTGCACTGACTGTGCCAACGGAATAAATATCGCAACAAAAACTCTCTATGATTGAACAGCTCAGCAGACGCAGACATTACAACCGTCCATTGGCCGATCCAAGCAGTTGGGTATACTTGATATGTGGTGTAAATCTTCCCGTATATATATAAACAGAAGTCTATTAACTAGAGGTATGCAACTGCCATATTAATAGGCTAACCGGCATTGGGGACCGAGCCACCTGTTATAACGTATCATGTGATGTAGCGCACAAGAAAATTCAGAAGAACGCGACTTTAAAAATGATGCATTATGGGAAAGTTCTGGCATTCCTCGGTCATAATGTTTTTACCTAAACAAAACGCATTTACCTAGTGCAATAAGTGTCTGTTAAGTAGATTATAAACGGCATTAAATTGAAAAAATATTAAGCCAGTCCTCCAAATGAAAACAAGTGTAATAAGCCTTGGCTGACAAGGGATAAAACAACCCAGAGTTCCTAACAAGTAAAAAGACACATGTCTGAAATGTGACGTCACCGTTTCTTGCTGGTCTACTATGCCGTGGACATTACTATATCACAGATACATATACTTCTATTTAATAGACTTCTGATATAAGGGATTAAACAAAACAATTTAGCACTAGTTAACAATTAACATTCATTCAGGATGTAAAATAAGTATTTTTTGTTTTATTTTTGTCAGTGATTGGGCGAGATATGTAACTGAAGAACATGTGGTGGCACCCTTTGACTACGAAAAGATATGGTTAGACTATGTGGTTTGTGACTCGACAGAGTTATCTCCTCTCGATTGTAGCCACATGAATATGGGGGACTATATTCACTCGCGTCGTGTAAACCCGGTTATAATATCCTGCTGTAAGCCATTGTCAATATCCTAATTTCTAGTTAACTCAAAAAATTAAATGCTTATCGAATAGATTTCAACCAAAATTAAAATAAAATGTATTAACATCCAAGGTACACAATTAAGTCCCTTGTAGATATAAACCATAATGTAGACAATTTTATGTATATCTCCAAATAGATCCATCTGCTTGGTAATAATATATTGTAAATTCTCAAAACACTAACACATCAGTCACACATAAATGTAGTGAACATTCATTTGATATGGGTATAATACTTTTTAATGTATACTTTTGTTTGAACTTACAAACAGCACCCAATGCGTTTTCTGTCCCGAACTATTCACTACGCGTTGTTGAGGGGCCGAATAAATACAGTGGTGTATTAGAGATGTACATGTATGGTACTTGGACGTCACTTTGTCCGCGAGGATTCAGCATCAATCCGGCTCATGTGGCGTGCAAAAGTATGGGATTCTCGTCGTAAGTTTCGACATTACTCTTGCTTTCAACTACATAAATCAAAAGTTTTAGTAAAAGAGATTTGAAAAATGTTAAGAATTCAGCATGCATAACTATCTTAATGTAACAATAGGTGGCAGCGAATAACAGAGGATTCCCTCCGGCTCTAACCTAAACCAATTTCATTCTGTATGGCTTTACCCTCTGGAATAAATGTTTGCTTATCTTTTTTCTACGCTTGATGGTTGTTTGAGGAGCTCGCCATATCATACATATGATAGAAGAGATTCTATCGAATATTGTCCCTTTGTAGTGGAAGAGAACGTCCCACGAGCATATAGTGCATTGGTGAAGGATAGTTCTGGGCAGGGCTAACTGAAACACGTTCTGTATCTCGTTAGTTCCTCTTGTAGAGCGTTATCGTATGAGACAACACGTTACAACGACAGCAGAGAAGATCGATGGGAAGTAGGGTTCATTTGTCTACAGCCTTACTGGATTTCTTTTAGACTATGTCGAATGTACTCATTACCCTGTACCAACTCAATGGCTGTTCAAATGGTCTGTGATAAAGACAAATTTGATATCATCAGCACACATTCAAGCCATATTTCGAGACACTATAGTATGTGATTATTTCTTGTTTCATACTTTACTTTAAATGTTTGGCACTTGCCTCCCCCTGGAAAATTAAAAAAAAAAAATGACATGGAAAATACAAAATTTAGCTAGTCACTTCGATGTTTATGTTAACATTCGTAGGCACAGAGTTTTGTCAACAGTAAATTCCAGTCTGTCAACCTCAATTAAAACTCAAACTAGCCAGTGACCGTTATCA
>JAVFBW010178161.1:0-10805 GCA_034783835.1 Mopalia ciliata
CATACTTAAAGTTATTTCACTCACACGACAGTGTGCTATCCCAATGGGTTAAGGAAATGCCACTGGCGAGACAATCACAGGACGTAATACAAAGACTGACATCTCAAACATTTTGGCTTCACGTTGCCCCTTAGGTCTGAGGGGCATCAGGGTAAGAAGAAGCTCCCTCCCAATTCTCCGAAAGATGCTTCAAATACATGTAAGCTGCACAACAACTTGAGAAGTGCAGTTGCCTGATTTTATATCATATTTAATACACAAATTAAATACTGAGTGAGCCAGCCAGGCAGGGAGAATTTCTATTTCTTTTTTTAAACATTTTTGTTTTCTATATACATGTACATTATTTAGTTTATAATTGCTAAGGACATGTATAGTATGTTGAAAATTGTACTAGCAATAAACACAGGGGAGTGTACATGTAGGTCTGACATCATCGTCCAAGACCCACTTTTAAGCGAAGAACTGATTAACTTAGGTTTCCTACATGTTATCACACTAGCTTACAAATGCTGAAATCAAATTTGTCAGCCCCGTGAAAAGGCTGCCAACTCAAAATGGTTCTGTTTTGCTTCGATTTGCAGGCTACCACACCTACATGTAACACTGTGGCAGCCATTTTGTACACCGATAGAGTAAACTAGCAACTGATACACATTAAATATCCTGTGACCGCATTCATATCTTGAATTTTCCTTGTATCTTTGTCGTTTGGCACAACAAATTCTTTCAAATGAATTTTAATAACCATCTTGCAAAACTGTGGCTTATCTCAACAAAATATGATGTGCATCTTATTTGTTGAGTAAGCTTTGTTTAACACGAGTGCTTCTTCCACATCATTTATTGAGGAGTCAGCAATAAAGTCCAAAAAAAGAATGATTTAACTTGAAGGATTTTACATTTTCAGATCTTTTCTCGACATTATGGATAAATAAATTAAGTAATTCAAATAAATAGGCCAGTTCAGTTAGATAGTTTTTTTTCTACCTTTAACAGCCTGTAAAGACTGTGGGACCAGAGCAATTTCGTGTGAACAGTCGGTTTAGAGGAAACAAGACAATTGTTTAGGCCTAAGAATAAAATAACCAAACCAAATATTGCACTTTGATACGATCAGTCGTTAAGATCAGAGAAAACATACCAGTGCACATGTTCATGCATTCATTATCATATTTACAGATGTGAGTTCAACACACTATTGCAAATCAATAGTCTGGTTTCTAGATCTAGGATAGGGGCAGAGAACTCTTGAGTGTAAAGCTAATCATTCTCTGTGCATCTTAAAATGAATACTGCATACGCAAGGGGTGTGGCAACTGATATCACACCATTTATCCAGTCCGCATGCCTTCCCTCCCTTTGTCGAGATAATGGATTGATCCATACAAGCTGTGCAGCAGTGCAAATCTCAAAGCAAGGGATGGCTCCACTATAAATAATGATCTGTTACTATAAATAGAGACAGACATGCACCTAGTCTGTAATGTGCAAGTGTTAACCCTGGATTGCCTGCAGTCAGATGTTCCCAACACAGCCTGTTAGAAAAGAGGTCAGGGGAAATCTGCATCAACATAAATCTGCATGTTACTCGCAGAAGATATATTCTACTTCTTACAGAATATAACAGCATGTCTTCTTGATGTTATACTTCCTAGTTCCTATCTGAGTGGATTTCATGGATAATGCAGACATTAAAAAATAATTGTCTTTGACTGTTTCAAGGACAGACAAATCCCCACTAGTTACACCCCAAATTTTACAGAACTTAGTGAAATAACCATAAAATTTAGATAGATAACCTAATATTTGCATTCTGCTGTGCTTTGCTGATTTTATAAACACATAAAATGTCCCTAGAGGCTTTTTTTTGTTGAAAATATATGCTCATAATCCCAGTCATATCACCTTTTCCTGCTTTTGTTTAAGAACTATTTTTTCTTCAAAGAACCAAAGGGTAAATATTATGGTGTTGGTCACCATTTCAGTGCGATAAGCAAAGTTGGCCATATTTGCTGTGAAACCTAGTTAAATACAACCACATCTATACATGTAGTATTAACAGAAAAAGCGAAGTCTGAAGTTAATATCTGAATTTGTGAAATGGTCATTTTTGTTTGTGGAATTAAATGAAATGCAATCCCATCAGTTTCTTAACAGGAGGAAACTATTTTCAAAGTTTGAAATATATTAAAATTATGCAATGACTGCCATTTTGTTTTGCGAAATTTGTAGAAATAAAATCCCAATAGTTGTCATGGGGGGAAGCTATAGTAAAAGTTTAAAGTTATTGAGTGAATTTGTTCTCAAAATTATCATGTAGGGTGAATCTTGAAAAATTATGCAATAGGGACCATATAACTTTGATGCTTTGTAACTTTTGTACTTTTTCTTTGTAATTTGATGAAATGCAATCCTATCTGTATCAGAAGTCTTAGTAGGAAACTAACTTCCATGTTTCAAGTTAATCTGTGAATTTGATCTAAAAATAATCATGCTCAGAACACATAGGTGTGAATATAGTAAAATCATGTATTGGCGCCATTTTGTTTTACCGAATATGATGAAATTCAATCCCATCTGTTGTCTTAATAAGATGAGACTATATTTCAAGTTTCAGAGTAAGAGTGTTAAGACATATATAGTAATGAATATTGTAAAATAATGCAATGGGAGCCATCATATTTTACGGAACTTGGTGAAATTCAGTCTGATCTATTGTCTTAAAAGCAGGAAGTTTTAAGTTAATCCATGAATTTATTTTCTACTAATTGTGTTCACAACACATAAAGGCATGACTATTCTAACGTTATGTAATAACGGCAAATTTGTTTTACAGAATTTGGTGAAGTGTAATTCCATCTGCCGTCTTAACAAGAGGAACCTACACCAGGATTGAAGTTAATCCATGAATTTATGATCTACTTATCTTGTTCCCAACACCTAAACATGAATATGCTAAAATTATGTAATAATGGCCATTTTGTTTAACGGAATTTGGTGAAATGCAATAACAACGGCCGTCTAAACAAGAGGAAGCTACATACCCAGTTTGAAGTTAATCGGTGATTTTGTTTTCAAGCTAGCGTGTTTACAAGCCTTTGTGACAGATGGACGGAAAGATGGACGAAAAGAAGGACGGACGGACGCCGAGTAGCATTTCTAAGTCCCCTCCCTACTATAGTAGTGGTGGACAATAAAGGAAAACTGCTTGAAATACAAACTTCATTGCTGAGTGGATTTAGAAAATTTGTCAAAATCAGTAGCAAAAAAATCAAATTGAGATAAATACTACTAGCAATTTGGGAAACCTATAAATGGGTCCTCCTACAAAAAGTTAGCATAACCAAGGGAAGACCCGGTTCGGTCCATTGTCCTCAACATCACATGTCTGCACAAACAGGCAGGAACATCCTAAATTTTTGTAATAATGCCCATTTTCTTCCACAGAATGAGTTGAAATGCAATCTGAATCCAATCTGTTGCCTTAACAGAAGGAAGCTACATACTAAGTTTAAAGTTTATCGTTGAATATGTTTTCAATCTAGTGTTTCAACAAACATTTGTGACGGATGGACAGATGGACGGACGCCGGGTTGCATTTCCAAGTCCCCTCACTGCATTGAGTACATATACATGTACTTATACTATTCTAAACAAACACTTTCTTCTGATCATAAGAAAATCCAGCATTTTATTTGATAATACAAAACTTTCAATAAACCTGGTTTGTCAAATATGGTATACCCATAATACATCATAAAGCAGGCAGACATTCAGTTTTTATTCCTTTTGTGAACAATAAGGTTTTGAGAAAAACTTGTATGCTTATTATGGCATCAAGTTTTGTCAATCAATATCCAACTAAAAAAAAAAAACCAATCCAAAACTTTTTTCAGATGTCCAACAACAAATATCCTGTCACATGTGAATAACTTTGCTAAAAAATAAATACATAACAAAACAGTGCATAAGCAAATTCAAGTGTCTTTTTGCTGTAACATTTGTAAAAGTTTTCACTTTTGGCTAATACTGTAATTTAGACAGCCATACTCTAGTATATATGCTTTACTTATTTAGACAAGAATATACATATTGTCTTTCTCTACATTCAAGCTATTGTTCTGTTGAATGAGATTATTGATCTAACCCAATGTAGCCTGAAATCGTATAAAGTTTTGATCTATTGTGCAATAATTCCAAGAAGATGTCTTTCAAATGGGCTAAAACTTTATAGATTGGATATTATTTTCACCAGAATTTCCATGAAATCAGCCTTGTGTCTGTATTACCATACATACATCCTGTTTACGAAGCAATTACAAGGCATTAGATAACCATCGGAGTGTTACATGTATGATGTACTTTGTAACTTTTCCTATACTTATTGATTATTCTTTAATGGTATTAGTGCTTTTCAAAGAATCGTTTTCTTTTTTTGTTATCTTTTCAATGATGTCGCAATTTCCCAGTACAAGGCCCAGGAAATGCAATCAATAAGATTTGTAGTTTCCCCGGACAAGTAGGTCAGTAGACCAGGGTATATTTAGCAGAGAGCAGGAGGCAAGATTCTGACATAATGAATAGAAGTAGCCAGGGGTACATTGTAGCAAGCTCCAGCCGAGAATTCATTTAGCCCAATCAGATTTACCAATCTGTTTCTACAGAGACCAAAGATTCCTACATTTGGATAGTTTTAATTATATATATATTCATCTTAAATAATATGATTTCCTTGGACTCCTATGAACTCTAAACAGAAATGACACTAACCAAGCCCAACGATATGTATGTGCACCTGTCAGTTAAGATACCCTTTGGATCTTGGTGCGCATAAATTTGTGGTGCATGTAAATATCCAGTGGTTATTCTATTGTCAGTATTGGAACGTACTTTTTTGCAACCTTTATAGGAGAGGGTATAAAAAAAATTTTGTTGTGTTTTTTCAAATCTTCTTTAGAGAATAAAGATATCGTAGGATTATGGGCCCCAAAAGCCCTAGTAGTTATTGGTTGACTATTCAAACTAATTTCCTAATGAACCAGAAATACATTTAAAGGTAACTTTTTAGGTCATAAATGATATTGTACACATTTATTATATTTCAAACACAGGTCTTCACTGCTGAATTTGTTTTTCTGCTCGCCAGGTGTTTAAACCAAGAAGAAACCATAGAAAAAACACCCAATATTATCTGCAGTCACTGGAAATAGTATTTCCTATACCGAAGCATTAAGCCAGTTTTTGGAACTTACATTTAATCTGAGTTCTAGCTTCTGGGTTTGATCTATATTTTCTGGAGAGTGGAACAATGGCTTAGGCAGACACCTGTCAACCCATCCAGATTGACACCTTGGAGACCACAACTGCCTCATTTGGACACCCTGTTTTAAAAAACTTTAATATGCAGGAGATAGAAAAATAAACAATTGGCCATCCAGTTATTTGAAAAATGAAGCAAAATGACCATTTTGGACATTATACTTTTGATTTCTGGCTAAGCCCCTAGAGTGAATACAGCTGACCCACAGGTGCAAGGGGGAACTGATTTTTAAATTTCAGGCAGTACTATCTTTCAGGTGTTTTTTCACAGTGAGAGGGATTTTTATTTGTCTGATTATGATATAATGTTGTACTCATTGATACATGTATAACACTTTTCTGATCTTTTTAAAATATTGCAGAAATCTGCAAGGATAGCTTGTAGGCGAGAAATATAATTTAAATTAAACCCAGCTTTTTAAGATTGCTTGGTGTTAATGTTGTTATATGTTGTCTTACTACTTTATGAGACCATCTAATTATGAATGCGTTGATGTAAAATGAAAATATCAGTTAATATGACATACCAGACAAACAAAAATCATTGCCACCAAGGTCAGTCCTGCAACTGTTTACAAGATAATTGATAAGCATTATCAGTTGTGATATTCATGACAACAACAAAATCCGGTACAAGTCGCATTGTGTTATATTTCAATGCATTATCAAATAAGCTTAGTACAACATAGGTGAAACATGAACATTTGACTTACTATTTTGCACAGTCTATGAGCTGATACTCATTTGACCTCTCGTGACAAGATTGTACCCCGTGGTCTTTCCATAGGATCTCTGTATGCTCATAAAATTCCTGAAAAGAAATGAAAATGATAATTGTCAATGGATAAAATGCATTTTCTTTCACATAAATTTGCTAATTGCTTTCTTACATTTGAAAAAATTACTGCTAAATATTCATCCTTTTTTAAGGAAATTTGAAAAACGTGGACTGGTGCACCTATGCACCCACTAATTCGAACCCTGTATTTTAACCTGAGATTTTTTTCAGACTATTCCTGACTTTCAAACCTGAATTGCACTACCTTTCTTTATACATGTATGTCAGGTGAGTTTTTAGGGTAAGATTGGTCCAGGAAAATGAATGGGCAGCCACAATGTATATGTTCAAAATAAACAAGTGAATCAATGAAGGTGGAAAACCATGACTAATTGCTTGATGAATTTTGGACAGGAATCTGAACAAATTGTACAGAATGAGAAACCTCCCTGCATAGTTCAAGTTGTTCACACATTTCCATGCCATCAGCTTCATGATGCTTTCAGAGATAAACAAGGAAACATTCCATGTCACAAAATATAGTAGTCTTTATCCACAAAAAGCTTATTCTTGATCAAGAATGTTGGTTTAATCAACATTCTCTTTTAAAATATGTTTAACAAAATTACATAAATTAATGTGCAATGAATGGGTCTTAAACATGATAGAAATTATGAATAATTTTTTTTTTTTGTGTCTTTTAGAAAGTGAAGTTTAGCAGTATTTTCGTTATTTTGGAATAACACTTTCTTAGTTTGAACAGATTCTAGTTCAGAAAATTTTGCAGGTTGAAGCCCGTCCGGGAATCGAACCCACGACCCTCAGAGTAAGGCACCGAATCGCCAGCAGTAAATGCCGGCCACCTAGACCACCCAGCCACCCGGCCTTCTACAAAAATAGAAGGTTAGTCAGCTGGAGTCTAGATAGCGGACATTCATAAATTATGTTGATATGTTGAACCGACAAACATGTGCAATATGTCAATTATTAATATATATAACATTTCTACCTGAAATTTTAGTGTTGTCAGAGCATACATGTAGGTAAAATCAATATGAGTAAGTTTATGTATGATATTAGTTTGCTTGTTGAGTTCCGAATGGATTTAATTGACTTGGAGGTTGGCCGATTGCCACAGAGACATCACTGACTTCTACTCTAATAATTGGCCCCTATGTGGTCCAACAAGCCAATGGTGAGTATTGGCTGTATCTCTTCATGTGTGTTAAACGTGATCCTTCCCCACGAGTCAGTCCTGCTGCACTCAGTCATAGATCAGCACAATACCGCAGGCCAATTGTAACTCGGTACCAGAAACATACCAGAGATTGAAACATTTCGACAGATATTTTCTGAAAGTTTGTCTCAATGAAAAGTATGTCCTGCTGGGGAAACTAGTGATTTTTTCCACACTTGCATATGACTATATACAGTGCCGGATTTACCTATTGGCTTAGCAGGATCAGATCCCAAGGGTCTCAAAATCTAGGTGGGCCTTCAGTCAAGGTTTAAAATATTTTGAAACTGTCATATACCTTTCTTAGAAATACTTAGACATGTTTAGACTGGCCTCACTAGTGAAATGGCCTGACAATATACATGTACATTGATTCTATATCCTGGTTATTATTACAAGATTTCAACAATTTCAACATTTTGTATTTCTATCAAAAGGGAGAAATCCATAAGTTGATAACTTTTTATAGAAAACAAATCTATGATAATGTTTACAGTACTGTACACCTTTTACAAGGGTGCAACAGGTCATAGTAAAACAAGAATTATATTTCTCTTTTAGTAATTAAGTTAAATCTCTCACCTTCAGGTGTGGGGAGAACTTAATTTGGGTGGAAAGATTTATAGGTTTCCCAAATTGTTTGCAATCTTTGTCTAAATTTGCATTTTCCTAATCATAATCAATGAAGATTGAATTCAAATCAATTTTGCTTTATTTTTTTCACAAATGCACATTTATTTATTTAAAACCTGGATTTTAATCCTGGATTATCAAACCCTAATGAACCAGTTGTATTATGTCTAAGTTAAGATGCGATACATTTGCATATAAATTTCTTATGGACGTTACAAAGCTTTTTGCACGAGAGCCCAGAGCAAAAATTTGCGTGCATCATCTTTATATTACACATATTATATTTTTTTTGTAACAATTCCCTTTTAATTTGATGCTAGGTTAAGACTACATGTACTTCCCTAGACTATTAACTAGAGTTTTTCAATCAAAAACACTGGTGACTATGTGACACTATCTATTTACTGGGCTTTTAGATGCCCAGATTTGGAAACAAGTTATAATAAATTAATGTATCATGATGTGGGACTGCCAGTTTCTGTTAAGTCTGTCCACTAAATGATGCATGGATTTAACTCATACATTCATATTAAAGGGAGGCTGTCCTGCTGTGACCAAATCACCCAACCAACCATTAACAAAGATTTATATTCTTCAAGATCAACATACTTACAACTGTATTAACTTATTCAAAACCTAAAACTTCTAACTCCACTAGAACTTGGTCAAGCAACAGTACAGTTGTAACTAGGACTGTTTGTTTGTCTGATTAGGTTTTACACTATACTTAAGTTATTTCACTTATAGGACAGGGTGTCAGCCCAATGGCCATAGGAAACACTTTGATGCTGCTGACAAGACAGGACAATCAAAAATAGATCAGTTCAGTGTTGCTCCTATGCTATAAGAGCACCAGGGCAACGTGATTTGTTTGTTTGTTTGATTGGTGTTTAACATCGTACTCAAGGGTATTTCACTTATATGACGACAAATTGTCCACTTCACACAGCCTTATTATGGTGGAAAACCGAGAGGAAACCTCGTAAAAAAACCTTTTATTGCTAGAGCCACAACATGTGACTCACTCATGTACCTGATGGTCGACAGGCGGACTTGAACCCGTAAACAGTAAATCGAAGCAGGCTCAGTTTAGGAAGTGTGCAAGCTACCACTAAGCCGTGGTCACGGCCGTGGGCAGGATATCTAGAAATACTTCTTGTTTTACTATACTTGATCTGGCATGATGGCATGTAATGCTTGTGTACCATCTTCAAAATGGTAAGCCCATGCATGCATACATGTACATAATTGCCTTACTTTTTTCATGTGAAAGGTCGTTCAGGTTAGTGGAGGTTATGCAAATGAAAATTCATGCAAACGGTCAACGTTCACGCAAACTAAGACCATGTGTATGTACATCTGATGTCTACAGTGCATGGATATGTTCTACACTCGATAGCCAGAAAAGGATTTTCATATGCTATCAGAAATATTTTTTATCATAGACCGACCATAATATAAGTTACTTTAAGTATGAATCATTTCTTGCTTCAATTATGACGTAAATCTGAGTAAAAAACCCCAATTCATTTACTAACTAAAAGTGAAACCAAGATCGGTAAGCAGCGCAAAATAGAAAGCCTAGTGCTGTGCTAGCTGTGACCTAGTTGGCTGGCTCTGGCTCTCCAGCCAATTAAAAGCACCGTTGGTCTATGGTCTTGTTAAGCTCTATGTCTGAGCATACCTCGTTGAAAGGGTTGACAGTTCACAATAAACGAAACCCAACAGGCTTAATTTGCATAACTTTGCAAGTTTGCAAAAACTGCACCCCATGTGCCCTGATAATGACCGGATAACTCCGCGTCTTGATGAAGCCACTCAGAAAGCTTAGCATGCTGCTGAAACAACAACAACACTATATTATGACAATCAGGACTTGTTTAACCAACCCACGGATGCAATCACCGCTTGGTCTACTGGTATTAAAGACTTTATTTGTGAATGATATTTGATTAAAATCGGTAAACACAGATTGGTACCTATCTGTAACCTATAAACGAGAACGAGCGTTCGCCAAATTTTTTTCACATAACAGTAGATCGGTTTATACGGTTACACAAAATTTTGAGAAAAATAAGGCCTGTTAAACTAATATCTGTTGATTACTCGTGTACTAGTTTGTATACATCATACATACATGACTGATTTGTGTCTATTTAAAATGTGACTTTTACCAGTATTTTCGTTATTTTGAGATAACACTTTCTAAGTTTGAACAGATTCTAGCTCAGAAAATTGTGCAGGTTGAAACCTGCAATATTCTAACTAGAATCTGTTCAAATTTAGAAAGTGTTACCCCAAAATAACGAAAATACTGGTAATGTATAAAGAGGAGTTATATGCAAACATGTGCATGTATATCTATCCACAGGCAGAAATACTTTAGCCTGGCAAGAGGGCATGTTATGGTTTTGAGCATTCAATAAACCATTACTGTGAGCGAAAGTAAGACATGAGAATGGAGGGAGATTCCATTGATTATTTTCTGGTATTAGCACAAGCCTGGATTACTGGCTAGCTGGCTGCTTTGTACAGACTCCCTCAATGGCACACATACTGACTGACTCAATGCCGAGGAGAAAAACACAGCATAGCTTCGCTCAATCACTCCTTTAGTAAGAAAAGATCCTGGGAAGAGTCATTACTACATGAACTGTACAGTACTCACAATGCTCAGACGAGACGTTCAAGCATATCCTAATGTAAAAGCAACCGGACCCAAAAGCAACAGTACTTGTTCATGAAATACGTATGGACATAAGCTATATCTGGTTTGTTGAGAAAAAGGAGAAAAAAAAAAAAAAAAAAAAAAAACAAAAAAAAAAAAAAAAAGAG
>JAVFBW010178172.1:0-10805 GCA_034783835.1 Mopalia ciliata
CTGGAGATATATCATTAATTGAATGTTTGTAGGAGCTTGAGAAATTGAAATCTGTGACTGCGGACACGACTGGTTCTGCCAGTTCTTGTGAAAACTCCAAATCCTCGACCAAACAACGAAAACGGATGGTGATTGAAGAAGTGGAGGACGAGCCTTCTGTGAAGCAGACTTCTGGTCAGTGGTTAATAATTGACAAATAAACTTTCTCATTAAGCTAATTAATGTAACCAGGTTATAAGGTCCTCACTGGGAGAACGAAAAACAACAGCATGTTATAAAACTGTCAATGATATATAACAGAATTTGACCAGACTTTCATTTTTTAAAATGTCCAGGCTGTATCTGGACTGCTTAGAATTTAAAACTTTCATACAAAATTATTCAAATTTTACAATTAGCGGTTTTATTTTTGTTTTGTAAGAGGTTTTTCGGCTGTTTAATTTTGATTTTGTGTAAAATGAGAAATAGACAATTTTCAAAACTCCCTGGTAGCCAGTTTTGGAACGTGTTCTGTGACCCACTTTATTTTTATGGTTCAATTCCACTTTAAGTGATTTTGTGATATCCAATAACTTTGAGTTTTTAATTTCCAGGAAAACCTGAAAATTCCACACAACAGAAAGTGATCAATGTCAATAAAGAACCTAAGGAATCCCAAACTTCCAAACCTGTTGACAAGTCAAACATTTCAAACGGCATCTCCTGTGAGGCTCCTCGAGTTCCCAAACTAATAAAAGTAACGCCCTACGAGTTTATGCAGGCCTGGAACTCTCTGAAGAAAACCAAATCTGTAAAACCATATGCTCAACTACTCAAACAAGTTCCACCTCAACATATAGCCACAGGTATGTACATGTACCGGTGTTTGGGTAGTAATATGTATTGCATTTCTCTCAGTTTTCCACCATAATAAGGCAAGGTACAGTGTGGAGTGGACAATCCGTCATCATATAAGTGAAATACCCTTGAGTATGACGTTAAACCCCAAATGTTTAAATTATTTGTCTATTTAGAAGGTACACAGTATGGTGTTCTGTTGTTTAAGACAGAAGTGGTTGTCCAGAAAATGGTTGTCAAATTCCGTCGGTCAATT
This sequence comes from Mopalia ciliata, assembly GCA_034783835.1. Lineage (NCBI taxonomy): Eukaryota > Metazoa > Mollusca > Polyplacophora > Chitonida > Mopaliidae > Mopalia > Mopalia ciliata. Next base: position 1,094 of record JAVFBW010178172.1, read on the forward strand.
CTAAATACGGAGGTTTTGGAGGTTTTGAGTTATGACGTTACAACAACAGAGTGATGTCCCTTTGTGAAATGATGTTGCCACTTTATGGTACAGTAGGGCAGCCTGTGTATACTTTAGCATTACGGGTTGTGGGTTTCCAGGGAAACATAGCTTTAAAATTGCAACAAATAATATTTTTAGCAATGGAAAAAAGAAATTAATGTGGTTCTATTTACGTTAACCTGTTAATTTGCAGGATTCCCTGTACTGCCCATGGACCATAAAGTATATGAGTGAGTCACATGTTGTGACTCCGACAATCATTGCGGTGGTTTTTACAAGGCTTCCTCTCGGTTTTCCACCATGTTACGGCTAGGTGAAGTGGACAATCCGTCATCATACAAGTGAAATACCCTTGTGTGTGACATAAAATCCCAATCAAACAAACATACTATATCACCCATTTTGAAAATCTAGAGTAAGCCCTCTCTTGTCTTTGTTTTCAGTGATCAGTAATAAATTGGATGCGGACATGCTCACTAAGGTTATATACAGTGCTTCTCAATGTTTCCTTCCAGACGGTGAGTTAATGGTTTTCATTTAAATAACATTCACCGTTAAAAAAATGCTGTAATTCAGTATCTATTAGTTATTGACTTTTTTTTCAAGAGTAGCCATCCTGCAAGATTTGCGGCTAAAGGAATACAATCTTGTATGCATTGAGAGTCTGTACCGCCGTGACAAAAACATCTGTAAGCCCACATCACTTGCAACTCTGTTGGCGATTAAAAATTGCTTGTAATCGCTCCATGAGCGGCAAGATAGAGTCACATGATTTAAATTTGAAAAATGTTGAAGCACGTATAATAAGCTAGCTCCTTCACCTGTTCTTGTATCAAAATCAAAACTTTCCACGAAATTTTCGCATGGTATAAATGTCAACTGATTTGCCAACACAGAATCGCTCTGTGTGCGGCAAAGCTGTCGCCGACAAAAAATGTCTTTCAATTAGTCGCTGACTGTGAATCGCTCATGTGTAGCAGTCTTCACAAATTGATCATCTATCAAGCATCAGTGTTTCACAGTTTTATACAATCTTGGTAACTAGTAAATACCTCCCCTGATGGCAAGAGCTGCCGTGACAAAGCGAAACTGCAGCAAAGGGCCACCAAAACGATGTTTTTGCTATTCTATTGTAATTAAAATTGTAAAGCAGGTTTTTTTAACTATGTTTTGTGTCAATCAAATATACAGTTTTACAGTAATAAATTTCAATAAAAAAATAATTAAAAAAACTATAAAAATAAAATTTTCTTTTGAGGTGGCCATGATTGTTTTTCTATTACCAAGTGAAATCTTGTGACATGAAAAGTATCATGGGTGTACAGGTTTTTTCTCCCTTGCAAATTTTCCAATCAGGTCATCACTACTTTGCTTGATGGTTAATACAGTCTTTGTTTCAAGGTTCTTTGCCTTGTGTATTAACTGCACCATGATGGGTTGCTGCATAATCTGTGAACTGTTTTTGGAGTTGCTCAAAGGAGGTATATTGTGTCCATTCTTATTCCTAGTACTGGTACAAACTTTTTTTAGCACCTTATCAAAGCTGCTGCAAATAGAAAGAGCAGAGGTATAGTTTGTCAAATTATTAAATGTTGAACAAACTTTTTTTAGCACCTTATCTTAGCTGCTGCAAATAGAAAGGGCAGAGGTATAGTTTGTCAAATTATTAAATGTTGAAATTAATTTTGTGTTTGTTTGTTTGTTTGTTTTACAGGAGAAAGAGATTTAGCCTATCAAGTTTTGGATAAGCTGACAACAGTTCCTAGATTTCAAACCATGGCCATGTTCATGTCTAATAAAGATAAACAAGGTGAGTCTTTTAAAACATGTCTCAATTTCACACCGGTTTAATATTCACCGGTAGTTGTAGAGTTTGCGCTTACTAATCCAGCTTTGATTTACTGCTCACAAGATCGAGCTGTGGTGGAGTGGTAAGCTAGTGCGCTTTCTAAAGCCTACTTCCATGTACTGTTCGCAGGATCAAGTCTGTTTTGTCGACCCTCAGGTATATGAGTCAGTCACATGATGTGGCTCCGGCAATCGCAGAGGTGGTTTTTACAAGGCTTCCTCCTGGTTTTCTATCCTAGTTAGGCAAGGAACAGTGTGAGATGGATAATCCTTTCAGCTTTAATAAAACATGTGCTCAGAAATATTGTTCACTATAGACTTGGCCTTTGTTGGCTTAGGTTAAATGCTTTTTAGAAAGTACTTTAATTACATCAATATTTTTATATTGTTGAATCTCTGTTATCAATTAATTATTCATCTGAAAAATAGTAAAATTTCAAATGACAACCATTTTGAATTGTTATTCATGTTTAATTTGTATTATTCAGAGTTGACTGTACTGCTGGAGAAAATGAATGAAGCAAAGAGTGAAGTTTACTCTGAGGCTGACCTGTCCAAACTGAGGGAGGCATATGGACTGAAGAGTTGACCGATGTAGAGTTAATTAGCACGAGACAGTTAGAGAACATCAAACTGATTAATGAACTAATCCATCCCATCAATTCAAAATCCTCTTCTTAATTTTGTCCAGTCTGGTAATTCCCATATCTGTATAAAATAGCCCTCTAAAGGCAAGCCCTATCACATTAATTGTGTTAACAATGAACTGGAGGGATGTTGTTTCCCTGACAGAGAAAAAACATTTCTCAGCTTATCAACCTGTTATTGTTGTTTGTATAATTGTTGAAAACATTGCTGCTGTTAGAAAAACTCAATGTAAAAGGGGCTGCGACGTTAAACACTATTCCATTATTAAATGCATTCTTGATAAATCCTTGACCCAATACAGACCTGCCTACCTTGTATATCTATACTAAACTACTCAATTCTGAATATATAATACCAGGAAAAACAGAAAAAGCAAAAGAAAATGTTATTAAAGAAATTGACAAAACACACAATGGTCTAAAATTACTCTTAAAGATCAGTAAATATTCTAACAGAATTTTTTTGGAGAAGAAAACACACATATTGGTCAGAGAAACACATAAATTTCATTCAATGTATTGTTGGCAGGTCTGTTGGGACTTTGAAAGCTGCTGGAAGGTAACTGTGACAGGGGAGGTAACTTCCTTGGTCTAAATATCACAGTAGCTCCCCTTGTAAAATAGCTCAGCATAGAAAGTGTCCAGTCCGCAAAACGGACAAACCTTCTAAATTCAGCAAGAGAGTGTTAATAGACACTTCCTGTATATAGTTTGTTTGCTAGCAGGAATTCTTACTCTGTGACCATATCCAAAACCAATATGAACTGTCTTTTCTATCAATCGACCGATCAACCAATCAATTATGTCACTAATGTATTGCTTTTGGTGATTGTCAAGTACAAGTACTATGCCATTATTTCTCACTAGAGAGTGGTTTCCTTCACAAATTAAGATGACCTGGTTTCATATCAATGAAATAACTTTAAGTATGCCCTTTCACCCAGAGTCCCACAAACTAGTAGATCAAAAAAATCCCACTTCAGTTTTACCCTCAGTGAGTGAGTCACAAGATGTGGCTCCGGCAATCGTAGGGTTGGTTTTTAAGAGGTGTCCCCCTGGTTTTCCACCGTAATAAGGCAAGGAGCAGTCTGAAGAGGACAATCTGTCGTCATATATGTGAATACCCTTGAGTATGACGTTAAACCCCAATCAAACAAACACACTTCAGTTTAGCCTCACATTTTTATGTATCTAGTGCCATTTCTCTCCGCCATCTATATATATGTGCTAATTTATTGTCAGCTTGCCCTATTAAATGTAACTACATGTAAATTGTTATAGTATACCCTCTCTGTGAGAGTGAACATGGTTCCAGGTTAACATGTTCTAAAATGTTAGCAGGTGACTGTATAAAAGCAATATGTCTCCAGGTGTATGGATTAGCAGGTGGCTGTATAAAGGCAATATGTCTCCAGGTGTATGGATTAGCAGGTGGCTGTATAAAGGCAATATGTCTCCAGGTGGATGGACTAGCAGGTGGCTGTATAAAGGCAATATGTCACCAGGTGTATGGATTAGCTGGTGGCTGTATAAAGGCAATATGTCACCAGGTGTATGGACTAGATTTAGTTTTCCAAAGGATTATCTATATTTGCTACACTTCACATTATGGCTGTTGGTTTCCTCCCTGTTTTCCAATTTAATGAACAGTGTGAACTGGACAATCTGTCATCATAAAATTGAAACGGCCTTGAGAACGATGTAAAACCCCAAACAAACAAACAAGGTATTGTTATCGAAAGTGCGTTGCTGTCATAAAAATGTTAATGGACATGTCATTAAACCCTAGTCAGTCTCTCAAGACAAATATGGAGCCTACTGTTGTACTGGTGAACCCTCCACATTGGTCAGTAAACTTGCTCAACTTCTACCGATACAAATCCCTGTTAGCCATTCATGTGTGACTTGTTTAGATGGAGCTTCCATTTACCCTGGCGATATCAGGGCAACAGGAAGATGGTCTGCTGTTGCCTCGTATGATTGCCTGGTCTTGTCTGTAATTGTTGCCAGTGCTGTTGAGGGTGAAGTACTTCACCCAGTGTGCTGGCAGGCCATCAAATGAGTGATCTACGATATCAAGCCCCAATCAAACAAAAAACTAGCTAATAATATACAGCTTAAAGCCCTGCTTTTGTCACACTGCAATGCGATAGAACTTACGGAAGCTGATGACCACTGAGAACATGCTCCAGTACCTGAAACTGGACGGCAACCAGTTGCCGATAGATGCAGCAGAGAGGCAGGAACTGTAACAGATCGGAACTAAGTCTCGCAGGCGAAACTGCGACATAAGCTAGGATTTAAGTTTTATTACACCTTTTTGTGTTTCATCTTGGTGGTTGTCATTGCTGGCCTGTTACATGTATGACCATAGTACATCTTCTAGTTTCTATAGAATCTGTCAGAAATGTCAGACAAGATATTGTTGAACAATTTTTTTAATTTTTTTTTTTTTACTTTATTTATATACTTCTTTCCTCAAGTGCTAGCTATGGTTGTCTGTTTGTTGTGATTTTGAGAAGGTCTTGTGTTAACCCCAGTTCAAGTTTCCACTAGTTAATGAAATACACACTTTGACACGAGAATAAATTCTTGATAAATTTACAATTGATTGCATATAGTTTTGAAGTTATTTTCTTTGACGTTTTGCTCTTGTGTTCTCTACAAAATAAGAAAATAAATAAATATTTGTGCGACTGCTAGCCAAACTATTAAATTGTGACCTATGCTACAAGTGATTAGACAACTAGATAATTTGTCTTCGAAGGGACAATGGGACGGACATCTCTAGTTCTGTCTGTGTTTCTTTAAAAACGGGCTTTGGACTCTCACGATTGCTAGAGGCTTCCACCTCTATGCTTTACGTACAGCCCGCTAGGTCATAAACCAGGACCAGTTTAAATGTAGTGATATTCGCTAGAACGGTGAGATTGGTATCGGTATGGAGAGTGTTGAAGGATGTTCCGACATCGAACATTAATTTCACGCGATTAACAGAGAAAGTCCCAACATCCTTCGACACTTTCCGTACCGGTACAGTTATTTCGGAGGTGAATGGAAGCAATAATACTACAAGAAAACGTGTAATGTTAACCGCCGGATGTTTTGTGCGCATGCGTGGAAATCAACTAAAGAACTCCGCGGATTTGTATTTAAAAACCCACATTAAGCAAAACAAGCCCGTTTCTCGGGTAAAAACACTTTCAACATAACACTTCCTTTTTTATGTATGACTTATGGCAAATCATTCAAATGTCGCCTGCTGTAATAATTTCATATAATAATGTAGCTCCAATGACGTCATCATATCAACACAAGAATAGCCTTCCGACGTTATCAATAACCACACGTGGATAAGTCAATGCTAGTAACCTCCCCTGAAATAAAGCATTCCATCAGAGATAATTTGCAGTGAGGAAATGGCGGCGGTTGTTCAGACAGGCCCCAACATTCTGATAATCTCTCCTGTATGAGAGAACTGTGCCCGAACGGAACTAAAATAGGGGGAGACAAGTCTCCCTTGTATTCGCCACGCACAGAAACGTTTCTGTTGAAAGTTTCGATTGTTTCTCTTCCTCCTTAAATTACGCTTGGCATAGGATTCCAGATTTATTTTTTTACAACACGATAGGGGAAACCATAATACGAGACTTTTCAACAAGCAATTGAATGAATAATCTTAGTTTCCGCCATGGTGATTTGGTTGCCTGGCTTTTAAAAATAATCCCAAATGGTTGATACCTAGAAAACGCATAAAAAATAGTCCAATATTCACTGAACGATTTGCAACTCGTTTCATTAAAAAAATTCTGCTTACATGTAGAGAAATTGGGGATCGAACATCTTACTTTTATTTAGAGTTAGCTATGATTCTCGAGTAACGTCATAAGAGGAATTCACCGGTCAGAAACCTGACCACTATTTTGTTATTTCTCATTATCATGTATCTCCGGCATTGGAGTCGTCTTTAGCCGCCACGGAGTCGTCATTAGCCGCTACAGATTGTTCCGAATGGAGTTTCCCCTGCCTACGTCACAGCTCAAATAACTTGTATGAAATTTCGTAAGTTTGTAAGTAAATATAAAACAAATTCAAAGCGTAAAAAAATACGCAATTTATTTTACAGATAGTTTATAGAATTATATTTGTAATTCAGTCACTTCCAATCTGATTTAAATTCCATTTAGGAATACCTTTTGTTCGATTCCAGGACAAATCGAAGTCTGCCAGCATCCTCAGAGAACTTGACGGATGTCTTACGGTTGAGTTACCCACAAACATATTACTAATCTACACGTGTGTCCTATAAAATGTTTTAAAGCCATCCCTTTAGGGAAACAGAAAGTTTTTGATTACCGGTAACCAATACCAGTATGGACAGAGTATGGCCAACAAATAAAAATAACAACCTGCTTTCCGTTCATTAATCTACCATATTCTCTTAAGACCCCTCGTCCCCATCTGTGGACAAAAAACTTGTTTGTAAACAAATTCCCAGTTATTCATTATTCAGTTTCAAATTGAAATTCCAACCTAATGTCCATCTCTGTGGACAAACACCCAAACTTACAAGATAGCCCAAAAGAAGCTACCGTATTGAATGGATCTTAAACTCAAACACAGAACATTATCCTTGGTCTTCGCAGAATATATGACAGTCGAAGGTTGACAATAAAACAAAAACAAATTATGTCCGATATTTTCACTGAGCGGAAACAACTGGTCCTAATCCTTCTACACGAGGAGGCGTATATCATGTCTGTTTTATATAACAGTTCATCATGGTGAATCCGGTGATGACGTAGATGAATAAGGGTAATGTAATATCGCACCGGAAATAGGAATCATTCACATTTTCGAGAGAGCCGGTCCGCGATTAGTTTTAGGCTGAGGAAGGTGCTGGTCACACGGCTAGGCTGAGGAAGGTGCTGGTCACACGGCTAGGCTGAGGAAGGTGCTGGACACACGGCTAGACTGAGGAAGGTGCTGGTCACACGGCTAGGCTGAGGAAGGTGCTGGACACACGGCTAGGCTGAGGAAGGTGCTGGTCACACGGCTAGGCTGAGGAAGGTGCTGATCACACGGCTAGGCTGAGGAAGGTGCTGGACACACGGCTAGGCTGAGGGAGGTGCTGGTCACATGGCTAGGCTGAGGAAGGTGCTGGACACACGGCTAGGCTGAGGAAGGTGCTGGACACACGGCTAGGCTGAGGAACGTGCTGGACACACGGCTATGTAGATGCAGAGTTCTGTATCTCTGGTCGTCTACCATAGCATGTATAGTGTAGAGATAGAGAGTTCGAGCGTGCCAATAGCCGTGTAATTTTAAGTTTTTACACTTACCGACTTTTATGTGTTCAATAAACTACTGTCCAATAATCTTTTGTCATTTGAATTTTGTGATATATTTGGCATGTCAATTGCGACCTTATATAGTCCATTTAGCCGCGTTTAAAATGTTGTCATGCCGCCATATTCCTAGCCTGGTCCCTGTTTCCCACAAAGCATTATGCTACAGGAGATCCCGCTGTAGGACAATTACACGATTAGAAGCACAGGAACTCAGTAGTTAACGGCTATGGTGAGTGTGGTAGAGATGCCGATAACTAAAGCTAAAGTAAAGATTTTACAAATGAGATGAAAACCAACATTTTATCTATACTCCAAAAAAATACTCAATTATTTTATGGAATTAGGTTCAGTTTATAACAATTGTAGGAATGCGTAAGCTAGAGTTTGAAGTTTCAGTGTTACTGCCGTTGTTAACTTCCGAACATAGACTGCTAGTTTCTGATTCTTGACCACACCCACTGTACTGAACAGTTTCTGCAGTTTTCGTCTGCCATTTTGAAACTCCTAAAATGAAAGCGCCCAATGTGTCCATATCTATGACCCGATGGCTTTGTCTGTAACCGAAACTCAATTTCCGGTCTGATTTTTTGCTGTAAGCAGTCAGGAGGCGTTTCGTTCTGTGCTCGAGTTCCGTTTGTCTCCGATCGGACACCGCCTGACAATTTAACATCCAGGAATCGTTAATGTCCAATCTAAGAATTTCTTTCACGACTTTGTTTTTGTAGTGGTCCCAATTCTCCTTCTCTTTATAAGATCTCAACAAAAGCCTCTCAGATGGATGTCTACAAAGAAAAACATAAGATCAGTAGAATGCAGTGCCATGATTGGATATAATTTTGCACCAACGGATTCTTTGCAAATGGCGATGTAGCTTATTTGTTGTGCGAATGGTTGACTTTTTCAATTAATGAATAGTCAGCAGTGATGTTTTAGAAACAAAGCCCCAGGATTTACAGGATTTAAGAAATATAAAAGTTAATTTAGTAATTCAAACAATGAAGTTAAAGTAAGTTCATGAACACAAATGTCAATAGGCCTCCCTTGAATTGTAAGAGTTTGGGCACTCGTTACATTTGTCAGTCGTATGTTGTCACGTGGTAAAGCAAATCAGCAGCTTTAAAACATAACTTGTGCACTGTCTGTCAAATTAATAACAAACAGCATATTTATTTAAGAACAATAAAAAATTGCAAGTCTGAATTGCTATGCACCAGTACCTAATAGCTGTGTATATACATAGCCATCGTATTCTTGCGAGGTTTTCTACACTTGGCGAGATTCTCTCGTACGCCATGCCAGGCCATTGCGCATTAATTTATGACAATTTTAGGGGCGACGTTTGCCACAGATCAGCAAATAAAATAGGTGCAAAACAAGATGTCCCCAGTTTATCTTAGAGGCAATGTCTCAACGTAGGAAGTAGAATCCATTATATTTTAGAATCTGTATATGGTTGTAAATTGCCAAATATCAATACCGAACACTATACTATGGAGGCGATGGTTTTAAGTAAAATGAGCTTTGGGAAGAACCAACATGTATATGTCTTTTTAGGGATTCTGTAATTAAGAAAATAAAATAAAAAAGTAAGGCGAGTGCCTAATGTTCAACTTTAAGGGAATACACGCCTGGCATTCCATCAAACTCTACTAGTGAACAAAAACGGCTCCAAACCAATTGTCATCACGATCGGACTACAACATAGATCTGAAATTGTATGCAAAACATTATCTATATCATTCTCGATGAGGTTAGACGACTTTGTGATGAGAAATCCATTGCAAGCGATTCACTAGAAGGTGTAAAGCTATCCTGGGCCATTAA
>JAVFBW010178183.1:0-10805 GCA_034783835.1 Mopalia ciliata
CTTTTCTTGGAGAATCTTGTACTCCCACTGGTGTAATAAAGGCAGATGTTTAGACAAGTATGCTATTTGAGGGGGGGGGGGGGGGGCAACGTTTTTGGTTACACATGATAAAACTGCCTCTTGAATAGACTGTTTCGCAGTCAAACTGATAATTTTCTGTTGAAAGTGAAATAATATAGTGTATATATAAAATGATCAAAAAAGTGATGTGCAATGCTTTAAATGAAATGCTTCCGAAGATGAGGATGATGATTAAGATACCTTCATCTACTGGAAGTAAACTTAATCAAATTGAGCTTCTCTTCAAGTCTTCCTTTAAACATAATCTTTAACATAATGGATTTACTTTATCTTTAAGTCTTGTATCTCTCAGATCACAGACACTAGTAATTGTATTTATCACATGTGGTAGACTTTAGGGTTGATTTCTAACTCTACAGTAACTCTTTGTGTTTATGTTATATTATTGTATCACCGGGCCCATTTTCCTTTATCAACAACATTGTATGGAAATATTAGTTGTTAAATGGAAATGTTATAGAAACTAAACATGCTTATCTTTTTGTTTCTCGAAATTGTGACTTTGGTCTACTATGGGAAAAGTTACAATCTACTGTGTTTTAGTTAAGCTGGCTAGATATTGTACATTGAGGTGCTATAGTATTGTAGAAATCTCTGAGATCAGGTAAATTGATGTTGCATATTACTTCTGGTTTATAAACTTCTGCTAATGTTCATTTAATAAATTGGACATAATTATTATTCGGTTATACAGAAGTTTGTTTAATCTACAATTGTGACATTATGGGTATGTTATTCCCTGGTCAATAAGTATCTCCTGTATGTTACAGTTTCTTATAACAGGATGTCCAAATGAGGCAAATGTTTAATTCAGAGTGGCCAAAGGACACCCCTCTGCCTAAGCCGTTAATAACTACTGGGTAGGCACTGATAAGAATCCTTTCCTCCGTCGATGTATGAAGGTTACCCATAACAAAAGATTGAATTTCATTGAAAGGCTAGTCTGAGAATCAAACTACACCAGGAGAATATTCACTCATCAAGATTAATCCGTATAATCCCAGTAACTTGGGGATTTGTTTTTGGAAACATTTAATCCCAGTAGCACTGTTAAGCCGGCTTTCATCATGGCTTCAAAAATATTGTAATTTTGTGAACAGAACACACGAGTGTATGTATATTTTCAATGTGTATTATTATGTACAAAGCTGTCAAGCCTACATCAAACCTTTTGGAAACCTTTTGTTTTCTTTTTTTACAAATGAAACTGCAGAACTTTTAAAGTTAAAAAAAATGTTTTTAATGTCTCATCTTTCGAAACCTAGTTTAACATTTTATTACATGAAAATTTTCGATTTTTGTTTTATTGATTGAGGACACAACTTAATATAATGTATCTTTGTGACATGCTCATGAAAAACTGAGTTAATTTTATGTACCATTTGTTTCCACTCTGCTTCCAGCTAACATAGAAAAAGACAGTATTCATAATGCTGTTTTGTTTGTATATATTCACATGAGTAAGTTACTGCAAAAACATGCTGGTATAGAAGTGAAACTTACAATACATGTAGGGGATTTCCTCTTTTTACAGTGTTTAATATATGTGTATTTACACCAGTAAGTGTCTGTAAAAACACACTGGTAAAGGAGTTCTATTCATATATGGAGAAGTCATACTTACGAAAGTAACGAAAGGGGATTCCCTCTTATTACAGTGTTTAATATGTATACGCGTATTTACACCAGTAAGTTTCTGTAAAAACACACTGGTATAGGAGTCCTCTGGTGTACTATTCATATATGCCGAAGTAATACTTATGATAGGGGATTCCCCTATTTTACAGTGTTTAATTTGGGAAATCCCCTTGTCGTACTCCTATCACAAAGGGACTGAACATGAACTCTGCACTTAATGATAAGGACCAAAGACTAATTGCCAGGTGTCTGTATTCTGAGTTAACAGTAAATGTACCAGAACCAATTAGCTATAGGAGTTAATTTTTTATTGATATGCCAATGTTTTGTGTTGTTGGTTTTGTTTTTTTCTTTTTATATAAGTCCATACAAAGTCACTTTTTTATATTATTATCTTGTTGCTAGTCCATACATTTGAATGTATTCATGTGTCTGTTCTTCCGCAATATTAATGTCTCTCAATACAAATATTTTATGTCTTTTACAGTCTCTAATCGTTGACTTTTTATATGATTTAGTTTTGTTAATGAAAAAGTTTATAAATCCTGACAATATGATTAGAAATGTAACGAAAATAGGTGTTTAGAGTTGTGGGAATTTATCATCAACATTGGTTGAAGTAAGAAGAAATAGCTTGATTGCCCACCTTTGTGGGGTTGTCTGTATCAACAACTCCAAAATATTCATCTTAGCAAGAGAAAAATTTAAAATGCTACATACCATTGTAGGATCAAAACGAAAAAGGCTTTACATGCTAAATATGATCATTTTTCATAAGTATCAATACAAAATGAAGAGTTTGATATCAATATCAGCTAGTCAACTAATTCCCATGAATAAAATCAAGTTATTTATTTTTCTCGTCCATCTCCGCTATATATGTATCTGGGCGGGCATCCATGGCTTAGTGGCAGCACTTAATAATCCTTCTTTGTTTTACCCTTCACAGGATCCTGTCTGCATGTCGACCTTCAGGTATACAACGTTAAACCCCAATCAAACAAACAATCTGCCATTATTAGTCAAGGAGCAGTGGACAATCTGTCATTATACTAATGAAACACCCTTCTGTGCGACTTTTAACACCAATCAAACAAACAAACAGCTGTATCTTGCCTCTCTGACGCAATTTCAAAGTATTTTAAATATCGTACATTCTAAAATGGTGATTTTAAAAACGAATTTGAGTGTTTTAGGGTATGGTTAACTACATGTTGTGAATGTTTATTCTTTTGTTGAAAGCTTTTGTCACACTTTGATCTTACAAAGCAAATTCAGTGCTACTATCCTCCAGTAACATTTTTCTTGATAGAGGTATAAAAAACTATGAATTGATTTAAAAAATTTTGAGCACTGTAGCTAGCAGTTCCCCTTTAAAGGCTAAAAAAACCAGCTGAGTAGCTAGCAGGTCCACCACTAGAGGCTTTTTTTTTTATATATATGCTCACAATCCCAGTCAAATCACCTTTCCTACTTTTGTTTAAGAACTATTTTTTTATTTTCAAAGAACCAAAGGTAATTGGCCATATTGGTTGTGAAACCTAGTGAAATACAACCACATCTATAGTATTAACAGAAAAAGCAAAGCCTGAAGTTAATATCTGAATTTGACGGATGGCCATTTGTGTTTGTGGAATTAAATGAAATGCAATCCCATCAGTTTCTTAAGTAGAGGAAACTATTTTCAAAGTTTGAAATATATTAAAATTATGCAATGGCTGCCATTTTATTTTGTGCAATTTGTAGAAATGAAATCCCAATATTTGTCATAGTGGGGGAAGCTACTATAAAAGTTTCATGTTTTTCAGTGAATTTGTTCTCAAAATTATCATGTATGGGTGAATATTGAAAAATAAGGCAATGGGGACCATATTGCTTTGTGCCATTTGATGAGATGCAATCCTATCCTATGTCTTAGTAGTAGAAAGCTAACTTCCAGGTTTCAAGTTAATCTGTGAATTTGATCTAAAAATAATCATGTTCAGAACACATAGGTATGGATATGGTAAAATGATCCATCAGCCATTTTGTTCTACAGAATTTGATGAAATTCAATCCCATCTGTTGTCTTAATAAGATGACTTTATTTCAAGTTTCATGTTAATCTGTGAATTTGTTATAGTTACTGTGTTCACAACATATACAGTAATGAATATTGTAAAATAATGCAATGGTGGCTATCTTGTTTTCGTAACTTGGTGAAATTCAGTCGAATCCATTGTCTTCAAAGCAAGAAGCTATCTTAAAAAGTTCAAAATTAATTCGTGAATTTATTCTCTACTTGTTGTGTTCACAACATATACATGCATGAATATGCTAAAATTATGTAATATTGGCCATTTCATTTAACGATTTTGGTAAAACACAATTTTTGATGGACGGAAGGACAAACGCTGAGTAGCCTTTTTAAGTTCCCCCCTACTATAGATCTTAACATGTACCAATCGGACCTTACCAAAATTGTTATGGGCTAAATGCGATTAAAGTCATTTTCAGGAAATTTGAACTCTACACTATTACCATTTCAAAGGTTTGTTTGTTTGACTGGTGTTTAACGTTGTACTCAAGGGTATTACACTTATATGACGACGGACACAAATACAGAACATCACAAACAAAACTGCTTCCAGTTACCCTTTAGCACTGCCAACACCAGGGCAACAGAAAGCAACCTCTTTTCTCACCTCTTACGATCGACCGAGGGAGTATTCTGCAGGGCCATGGCCCACCCGCTCCCTCACGGGACGAACAGCAATTTAGAATAAAGATTTCAGTATATAATGTAGGCATGTTTTTAATTGTTAAAAAGAGATCGCTTCTTGTTACCGTGGCAACAGGAAACCACAAAAAGTCTGGCATTTTATTATTGGGAACAAGAAACTGCCTCTAACCTTCCATCACAACTATAATCAGACCCACATTTTTCAAATAACAATTTCTGGTCAACTTCAGTCACTTTAGTTTGGGCAATCTATCAACACATTTCAAAAGGTCTAAATGCCTCATGAATTAAAATGTCTTACCTTTAGTGAAGCCAAATCCGCTCTCTCTGCTGGTAACTTTTTTAGACTATTAAGGGGAAAATATATGTACAAAAATCAATATTATTGAAGATAATTAGTATGTATTACCAGATGCACACTGCATTGATTTTGAACAAACAATGTTTCTAAGATAATAACACAGTTAATCTATTTGTATAAAAACACAAAACATATCCTTTGGGAAACATAGTTAAAAATCAATGTCAGATTTGAACACGCACCCATTTGATGCTTGTATTCTTTTCTTTTAAATTCAACAAATTTGCAGTCACCACAATGAATAATTTGAGAAATAAGCAAGTTTCTGTGTAGTATGTCTAACACCAAGGGGGGAAGGCCAATCTCAATGAATCCATTGAGAAATATTTGGTGTAATGGACATTTACTTCCTTCATAGTCAAACTTATATCTTAACATGACCAATATTATTTTTAAAATACTGTGTAAACCAACAAGTAATTGATGATAAAATATAGATTATACATACCACTTATTTACAAAATTACTGAATTCTTCTGAGAAATACTCGGTTGGCAATTTTGGTGGAGGCTAAAACAGAAAGTCAAGAAATGAGAATTAAAGCATTTTCTTTAAGTAAGTACCAGCATTGTTCTTTAATGGAGGAAAGTCTACATGTCAAAATCAAGCCAGCCTTGTATACACATCAAATGTTACACACATAATCATTTGATTGGTGTTCTATTCCGTGCATAAGGGTATTTCACTTATGCCGGGGAGATATTCCAACAAAAATTGAAACAAGTATAACGATGATATATGAAAATTGTGGTACGGGTAGACATTAGAAACAGCATTGCCACTCTTTTTTTTATTATTCAGCCTAAACACAATGGCTTATCCCATACTGTGTATGGGGTGTAATCACATCCGTGAAAACTAGTCCGGATCAGCTTCATGTTGCCCCTTAACTCTGAGAGCACCATGCCAATCAAACCAATACAGTAAAATGAGTAAATGATTTGTTTATGCCAGTCTTGAGGCTACTTCCCTTCATGGTACCAGACCCTTGGGCAATGGAAAACACCCTCAGTCATTGAGGAGAAACCCAAGTCAGTGTCATGTTGCCTCTGAAGTTTGACACGGATTGATTATTTAAATTAGTGCTTAAGGGCATTTCACTTTTGAATGGAAACATTGTAGTCAAGTTGATTGCCACAATCAATGTGAAGACAGTATGTATATTCTCATAAAAATACTGCCCTTGGTAGAAAAAGGTTTATTCGAGTTATTTTCATTTTATCTCATACTTAAGATTATTTCACTCATATGACCGTGTGCCAGCCAAATGAGTAAAGGAAACCACTCTCAACATCACTAACATCACAAGACGAAATACATTACAAAGAGATTAGCTTAGTGCTGCCCCCTTAGCTCTGTGACAGTGAGCACAAGAAGCTCCCTGGGCCTATGCTCTGAACCACATAACTTTATGTCTGTACATCCACATTAACTGAGTTTTACAGTGAAGCACCTTAATACATAAAAGATTGAACGTATTTCAATTTATATTAACATACCCACCTTACAGAAATAATGATTTTACAGGCTTTATAGATAATACAAAAATGTATAAATGTAGTATATAACAAAGGTTTCCATTGTTTTATTTTCTTTGATATTTAGTATTTTCAAATAAATTTTTATCCATAAAACATAAAAAAATAACATATATAAAAAAGTATTGTACTAAAATAGATTTTTTGATTGACATTTAACACCATGATCAAGGCTATTTGACTACTCAGGGATCAGCATAAACCATAACATGTGCAGAGTTTGCTCTGTTTCAAGGGTAATATTCTCAGTTAAAAATTGTCCTTACACTAGTATGCCTGTTGGCATATTCCCTTTAGTTTAGTTATTGTTTGATAAGGGTTTTATGTCACACTCAAGGGTATTTCACCTATATGGCGACGGATTGTCCATAGCACACTGTTCCTTGCTTAAATATGATGCAAAAACTAAGAGAAAATCTTTTAAAATAACCCCTGCAATTCTCCGAGCCACTATGTGGGACTCATTCAAATACCTGATAGTCCACAGATAGACTTGAACCTGTGGACAGTACAATCGGAGTAGGACAAGAAGGTGAACGCTTACCATTAAGTCACAGCCCCCCTTGAACTAGAGGGTATGCACAAACTAGATATAGATGTATACGTTTCTTGGAGAATATTTCCTATCACATAAAATGTGTTAAAAATGGTTTCAAAAAAACACAGTGGAGAGCTGTAGCCACTTTCACAAAATGTTGTAAGACAATAAAACATCGTTAAGATATTTTTAGGCTATAGTTCAACATGACGTCATTTTATCGTACAGTATTCATTTGGTGTACAACATTTTGTGAAAGTGGCCCCTGAACTTCTTGGCAGGTATTCAATGTCCCATGTCTTTTACTTATAGCTACCTGTCGCTCTAAGCATATAATCAAAGACATACAAAGCTGCACAAACTCATGAACATATTTCTTTATATGGTTGAGGCTGTTACCTTCAAAGTACATATAAATATTATTTCTCATTTTCAAGAAAACCAAGGGACAAAACTCTGGGACAAGAGAGATAACTCTAGCTAAACAAAACAAGGCCCTAATTTATTACCACAGAAGTCTTAACTTGCTTGTTACTGCCTTGCAAATATTCTCTTGCTCTGTGGTAATTCAAAAGGACCAAGCAAAATAATCATTTATGCATTATATTTAAGCAATAATTTCTATTCTATAACACTGCATGTAAAAAGCAACAACTTCAATTTGTGCAATCTTTGTATCATTTCTCATGCTGTAGCAAACTGATTAATTCAACAGATGCAGCCAGCTAAAGAAAACCATGCCATGCTGTGATTCAGTGCAACTGATGAGCATTTATCACTGTTGATTGATTGGTATTTAAGACCATGCTCAAGGGAATTTCAATTATATTGTGATAATAAACTCCCAACGTTTAAAAACCCGAAACTGTGAAAAGCTTTACCATGTTAGAAAATTAATGTTTCTCAATTGCCAAGTAAACGTAGTTAAACTATGTTTAAAACATGCTACCTTTATTCTATGGGCATTGTGAAAATAAATCTCAAGTTTTATAAACAAAGAAATAAAAAGAAACATTTCACACCATACAGAAAAGCTCTCGTCCAGAATTAACTGAGGCAATAGAATTCCTGCAATACTGAGTGAGAGGAGATATCTATTTGATCGACTCAATAATATTGACATTTTTCAGGAAATAAAAAATTAAACATGCTTTGCTTCATGCAATAGGGAAGACATGGGGAATTTTGGGGGAAAAATCAGTAATTTTGAAAATGACAGGAAAAAGAAAAACAAACAGTTTAAAGAAACAAAGCGAACACCTGTCAATATCAAATATGCATCTAAAGTACAAAGTTATAAACACATGGACTTTTCCAGGTTAAATTTATAAGACAAAACACTAACAAAAATCATAACATCCACAAGAAAGGTGTGTTTCAAAATGAAACCAAACACAGTAAAGACACTAACATAATCATATATATCAGTAAAACAATATCACAAATAATGCAGCTATTAGAAGTATTAACAAAAACTACACACCATACCAGTACATAAAACCTAAATTAGTAAAACATAAATAATAAAATTTAAAAAAATCAGCTGTAGCTTAGTCAGGAAAGATAACTCCGGCAGCTGAGGTATATTAGTGAACACTAGAGGGCGCATCAGTTTAAAAGTGTTAGTATAGGGCAAAGGTGGTAAGCTAAAGGGATATAAGTTATCCTAATGGGGTATAGGGTGGGTATAGTCACAAACATGTATATGTAAGCTAAAAGACCTCTGTCTTCAAATAAAGATGTGGATAAAGAACAAAGTAGAAGATGCCAGATAACAACATTGAAGTGGGTTACAGAAATGATTGGAATCCTATTAGAAATCCGAAGGTTTTGTTCATTTGATAGAGGTTAATGTCATACTGAACACATTTCAATTATATGAAGAGTGCAAAACCAGAAAGAAACCCCATAAAAACCAGGAGTAGCCCGAGACATCTCGTGCGACGCTTTCATATACTCTTTTAGATCAACAGGCCTGTGTTGTTGGGGTAAACAGACGGAACGATTTCTCCCCATGGTTTTGCAACCTTAATTTAGGAGGTCAGATTTATAGGTTTCGCAAATTGTTTGCAGTCTTCGTCTAAATTTGCATTTTGCTATTGATTTTGACAAATTGTGTCATCCCATAATCAATGAAAATTGTATTTTAAAGCAATTTTGCTCTATTTTTCACATTTATGTATTTAAAAAATTTGCAAAAAATGAAATGATAGGTTATCTCACAATTTTAGAGGACTGATTTTAATTTTATGTCTGAAAAGATAACAGCACAGGCCTGTCAGAGCAGTACATATTGCCAGTCATCTGACAGGCTAACCACTGAATATTGAGGCAAAAGGCCTTGCTTTTTAAAAATATTATTTGTTATCAGTTAGTTTGTTTGATTGAGGTTAACTGTCATACTCAAGGCTATTTCACTTAAATGCACTCCACACTGCATTTAGCCATATTATGGTGGAAAACCGAGAGAAAACCTCATGAACGTTACATTGAAGCAGGTTCAGTTTAGTAAGCGAACATGCAACCACTAAGCCAGGGCCGCGGGCTATTTGTTATCAAAAAGCTTGTGAAGACAAAATTTCTTTAATATAACATACACATGGTTTTATTAAATTCTTTTCATTTCCAAAATTATGATGAATGTTGATGGAATTAAATATCCCTGCTGAGCCAGGCTTCTGTATGAAAAGTGACAAGTTTGATTCATTGATTGACTGACAGATTAGTGTTTTACGCCACATTCAGCGGTATTTTAGCTTCACTGGTTTACGTTTGAAGCAATAGTTTAACCAGTCAGTTACTCCAGTTTATTAAATAACTAAATTGTAAATCGTTTCGCCTGCAACACCATGCTTTCACATGTCAACTACGAAATAATAAATGGTCCAAATAAATCTATGCAGATATCAAAGCACAAAGATATTACCATCATACCAAAGGTTATTTCACTCATCCAGGGCAGTATCCAGAGCCATTTTACTTACGGAAAACGTATGGGCCCCCAAACTATTTCAAGCCCAAATGAATGTCAATATATTACTATTTTCATAAATTCCTGTTATAACCAAGCTAAAAGCGGCTTCAGAACACTTATTATGGTCTGAAGAATTTGGGATAGGAACCTGGGAAATTTGACTAGAAACTGCCCTGCCATGTAAAATGTATCTCATCATTTGTATTCAAACTGACAGCATTAAAACAAGGGGCAGATTTATTTGCAAGCAGTTTACCCAGCACTTTCTTCCTGATCGGCATAGGTGGTGTAAAATTTTTGGTTAGGCCTAGTGATTTTACTATTCACATACCTTCAGATATGTAACAGTTCATGTGTACAAATTTAACAATTTCACCGCTAAGAGATACTGGGGCCACTTTCAGTTTCAATTTCATGTTAAACTATAAGCCTAAAACATCGTAGGAAATTTTGCTCGTACTTCATTTTGAGAAAGTTTCTTCTGAACTGTTCATCTACCTTTAAAATGTCTTCAAGAGTAACTCATCACTTTATGATTATTAGATATAAAAATGTACTAACTTATCATCAATCCGTTTATTAATGCTCCTTCACAATTCAAATGTTCACCATATTTTAGACAAGATGATTTCAATTTAAAACGTCACAAGTATAAATAACCCACGTTGTTGTTGTTGTCCTCCGTGACATATCATAAGAATTGCCGACAAAATCAACACTGCCGTTGACTTTCAATTACATTGTTTACATACAACACGCACAGTTAGGTAAAACAAACTTACGACAGCTTGAGGTAGATTCTAAATTTACTGATTTCATCAATTACTTACAATTTACTTCACGTGTGTTTCGTCCGACAAATAAAGTTATGGCGCTTTACACATTTGAATCTTTTTGATAAAAGATCTCTGGTAGGGGAGCTAATTCCATGTAGAGATGCTAAAGGATACATT
>JAVFBW010178194.1:0-10805 GCA_034783835.1 Mopalia ciliata
CCCCCCCCCCCCCCCCCCCCCCCCCCCCCCCCCCCCCCCCCCCCCCCAAAAGGTCACAGTGATTGAGCACAGTGGGACTTTATGTTGGCCTCGTTTGGCTGCTTTCCTGATTTCTCTTCCGATGATACAAATAATATTTATTGATTGGTTTACAAAAGCTGGTGGGAATAAAACTCATTCGGCTTTGTACTATCCTGTAGAATCCGATTTATCTAATAAAAGTAACTTGGCGAAAATTGAGAATTAATTTATTTAGTTTTATAAATCTATATGTTCGCGTGCATTATGAACTTTATTATGTCCATTGCACCATGATTTCCTCAAGAAGAGTAATGGGCTCTAAGGGTACTCACCGTGTCAGACTTGACCTGTTTGTTTTACAGAGATATTGAAATGCAAAGTTTTAAGCTTATTAAGCTTATTAATGACGGCTTATTATACCAGACGCGTGGGCCTTTAATGATCTGTGAATAGAACGCAATATATAAGCACTGTAAGGAAAACTACAGAGAGACCCTGTATGAACATTTATAAATACAGTGTATTGTAGGAAGTTTAAAACTTGACACTTCTGAAGCAAAGAAGAATGTGTGTTAACCTGTAGTCAGAACTAATACAAAGCCCACAGAAACAGTCAGACTGGTGTGATACTGTTTAGCAGCAGATTTAGTTTAGTTAGTAATGTGGCTGTATGTATCAAAGAGCAGAGGCGAGGATACGCTGCCGAAGAGTTCGATTAGATTATGAACAGGACACAGGAAATGTGGACAAACGAGCTATTGGCCTACAAGAAAATATATAAGTTTGTAATTAGGGGCGATCTTTTGTCATGGCCAACTAAATAAAGGTCTGCAAAGCTAAATGCTATTGTAGCCTATCACAAAGTTATGTTTGTTGTTTTAAAGTTACTCGTTTTTCTTTTGTCTGCACTGACATATAGCAGGGTTTTTTCATCTGAAAATTAAAACTGCTTTGAAAGAAGCCAAATACGCCCTACATGGTGTTCAACAAAGGGTGTTTTTAAAAAGCCAATCGAAGCTACTGATAATGATTGTTTGTTTGTTTGATTGGTGTTAAACGTCGTACTCAAGGGTATTTCACTTATATGATGACGGACACAAATACAGAACATCACACACATCTGCTTCCCGTTACCCTTTAGCTCTGCGAACACCAGGGCAACAGAAAGCAACCTCTTTTCTCGCCTCTTGCGATAGACTGAGTAAGCCAAGGGAGTATTCTGCAGGGCCATGGCCCACGCGCTGCCCCACGGGGCCTACTCATAATGAAGAAAAACAAGGCGGGACAACACGAAACAATGAAAAATGACGCGTCGGTTATGAAACATTTGCGAAGGCCGATTATCTCGTGATGCTGACTATATTAGTCATTGATAGGCCAAACGATTACCCACGTTGCCTTGTTTATCTGCGCAAACTTGTGAAAGAGTACTATAATCTTTGTATTGGGTGTTAGAAGTGGCATAAAATTATTTTCAAAATGGGCGGGCTCGTTTCTCGAAATTTCTCAATTCAAAGCTCCTTCTAATGCGTTCATTAGTGTGAAACACAGCTGTTTCTGTTTACTTATATAAGTTAGAAGGAAAATGTGTGCATGGAAACCCAAAACCCCCAGTGAATTCCTGCATTAAATTGAACAAGACAAAGTCTTTCTGTCAGCGACCAATAACGATTAAGACCAACACCAATTTTACCTGGGCTCAGGATAAGGTTTGTTCAATTAAATCTTAGTGAGGATTCAGAGCAATAGAACAAGTTAATTTCGGGCACCTGTTACTGGCACGTGGCTCCCACTGCTTTTAACTCCACATCGTGTTTAACCAATGTATTTTTGTAGAAGGAAGAGAAGGCCGTTAAAGTCCGGTGGCAGTTTGTTTTTAGCAGCCAGGAAGCAACAGATGCTTTCTATGGTTTTAAAAAGAGAAATAAATACTTTGGGCAAGAACCTATCTCATCCTTAAATTCCTTCGTGTGAGGTTTGTTAGACGCATTGTTTTGTTCTTGTATAGTCAGTAGATAGATGGGCAATGAACTGGCTCTAGTTTACTATCGTTAAATCTAAAACTGCGTCATGAGCTTCCGTCGTCTCAAAACACCGTTTTTAAAGATAAAACAATTAAATATTGCTATAGTAAAGTCGGAAAAAGTATTCCCAAATTGTACAAAAATGATGGATATTTAATCGAAGCAAGAAAATATATGTTTATCTAGTTTACATAGCATAGTGACGTTTTATATATTGCTAAAACTATTTATATAAAAGAAAAGCTCCTTCTCGGAAGTTGCATATAGAAAATCGATAATAATAACCATTAGAAAATCGATAATAATAACTATTAGAAAATCGATCTGCGAGTTTATCAACATCTTTGTTAGTTTTGGCTTTTATGTATAAGCTATTCGTCCTTCAGTGTGAACTGTAATCGAACTCTGGGATAAAAAAAAACGGTATAGATTTTAGGTGTGTCACAAACGACATGGATACACGCATTTACATAATATTTTCATTAACACACAATGTATGTATTAAGCTGCATATTTTCACGCCAAATATATTTATTGGACGCCTGTTTAATTGATGCCAGAAATACAGGAGTTTTGAGTATTGACCTAGCATATGCAACCAATACAAAAATATATACATATATTGTACGACACACGAACATCATCAAACTGGAACCTTTTGAAAAAATGATATATATTTTGTGTTCAAAAGACGATTTATGGGCTGGTTAACAAAGGGTAGTGATGACCGTTTATATCATCAGCAGTTTGTTATGAAACAAACATAGGAGATAAAACTCCATAAGAAGAGAAGATATCGTGGAATGAAGAACGGACGAAAACAGGCGAATGGAACAGGTGAGTTATTATCTGGAGCACATGTTATTGAAATAACGCGACCAGAGATAGAACATTTTCCATTCCTCCGAATGATTCGTAACCAAGTGAATTAGCTCTGAAATATAAGTCCCCATAGCGCGGTATTAGTGGGTTTAGATCCGATATATGGATACTGTCGTCATTCTACTGTTATTGTTACCGGAGCACGGTATTAGTGAGTTTAGATCTGATCTATGAATCATGTCGTCATGCTACTCATATTATTACCGGAGCACGGTATTAGTGAGTTTAGATCCGATCTTTGAAACATGTCGTCATGATAGTCATATTATTACCGGAGCACGATATTAGTGAGTTTAGATCCGATCTAAGAATCATGTCGTCATGCTACTCATATTATTACCGGAGCGCGGTATTAGTGAGTTTAGATCAGATCTAAGAATCATGTCGTCATGCTACTGATATTATTACGGAGCACGGTATCAGTGAGTTTAGATCCGATCTAAGAATCATGTCGTCATGCTACTGATATTATTACCGGAGCACGGTATTAGTGAATTTAGATCCGATCTAAGAATCATGTCGTCATGCTACTCATATTATTACCGGAGCACGGTATTAGTCAGTTTAGATCCGATCTAAGAATTATTGTCGTCATGCTACTCATATTATTACCGGAGCACGGTATCAATGAGTTTAGATCGTATCTATGAATCATGTCGTCATGTTACTGTTATTATTACCGGCGAGTATTAGTGAGTTTAGATTCGATATATGGATACTGTCGTCATGTTACTATTGTTTAACGGTGCGCGGCATCAGCTTGTTTTATAGAGCAACCAGCTTATGTACAATCGCGCCAAAGAAAGGCGAGACAATTTTAAATATCCAAAACATTGGCATGTATGCTACATTTCTATTTGTCTTCTTTGGAAGGAAGCCCAGTGAGTGGTTAAAGCTGTATTGAATATTCTTATCATTCACTAGTCTGTTATAATCCCTTCAGAAATTTGACATCAAGCCTTAATCGTGTCATATTAAGTAAGATTTTTGTCCAATGGTAACTCCAGTTTTCAAACTGAAAAGCCTACTTACATGGTCTTTATTCCTGAGACGTTCTTCAATATCAAATAATATATATTATTCATAGTTAATTTTCAATAAAAGTGTTCATACTGTTAATGTATATCAAAAGAAGCAATAATATATTAATACCCTCAGTTTATCGTTCCTGTGAACTGCTGATAGTTTGAGGACTGATGTGTTAGACATTTAATCGGAGTCGCTTCCTTTGTAAACTCCCTGCAAGCAAATATTTCTGGTTGTACTAACCGCAGTAACACTCACTCAGATACCTTCCCAAATACTGATATCACCATTATAATAATAGTACATAATTGTAGGATTTTGCTAAAACGTTGATTCACGTGACCTATCCCAGACTGTACTCTTTCGAGTGATGCCGCTTTGTCATTTCTACGTCCAATAACTGTATCATTCCATCTTCAAAGGAAACTTCAAAGACAAGTTGTGAAAGGTATATGCAAATCAGTTAGACAAAAATAGGACACAAAAGACCCCAGGAACTTGCTTTGGGACAATGGAGTTCGAATAAAGCCTGAGTTAATACCAATGTGCATTGAATCTTTCAGCTGTGGAATAGAAAGGCAATTGTCATAACGACGTATAGTCTGTTATACCAGATAAAACCTTCTTTGTTGTGCAACAATCTAGAAATGTTTATTATTTGCTAGACAGTGTTAATTGTGATTCGGAAAATGTGGTATACATCATAACTTGAAAGAAGTGTCCGAAACAATTTGTTGGCGAAACTAAAACCCCCCTTCAGAATAGAGCCAACAATCATTGGAGTTCCATTAGGTTAAAAATCATATCCCAGTTGCTTTCAATTGTTCTTTTCCTGGTCATAAAGGTTCATTTATTGGATTAAAACTAACCAAACGTTGTATACACTGGATTTCAATAGGGAACCAGGTAAAGAGTCTTAAAACGACCTTATTCCATTTGTTTTCCAATATGACCTACCTCCATGTAGCACCCAGTGTGATAGTCTCCTTATAAAGGAATATCTAAATATTGTAGGTAAAATATCTAGTCCTCTCTCACAATGACATATTAGAGTATACAAGAGAATGGAAATCTTAAGACAAACTGGTTAAGGCAAAATTTCTGTGTTTATCAGACAAGGTCTAACACATAATGTTTTAGTGGTGAAACAGAAAATGTTGTATCGTACTGTGTATGTTTAACCGTTTTATCACTTTTACCTTTACATGTCTAATTAGTTTTAATTTCATTTTATTTTACTTTGTTAAATGTAAAATTCTTCTTACTTATGTTAAAAAGTTTTTCATTGATGTAAAAAACAATTTCACACATGTAAAATAAAAATTTATTCTATACACAAGTGAAAAATAATTCAACATAAAGATAGAAGTGATAAAACGGCCTGCCATATGTATGCGGACAGTTTTCTGTTTTTTATTCGATGCTAATTTTGCTGTCTTTTGCTGTCTATTTGCTGTCTTTTATCGTTCTATTATCAATAATGGGTACATATGCCTCTGTTATATAAAATATTGTCATTAACAAATTACTGGAACTTGTTAATTATTTAACAGTAACATTAATGGGATTAGAAACTAAGTTCTAGAGATGAAAGTGAATGTGTGATCCATCATTTCGAACTACGCGGTTTCTATGTTAACGACGTCAGCTTTCCGTACATGTTCATGGCGAAGATACTCTCCCAGTCCCAGCTGGATATCAGTTATTCCAATGGGAGCATTTTTGTTCTCATGTTTGAAGAAATATGTTAACGACCTCGGTTAATAGTTGAAGTCGAGATAGTTACTTCAGAACTTTTAAACCGTAAAAGCTTCTCTCTATGAGGCTGGTTACATAGGCTGTCAACATGCTGGGTTGATGGCTTTGAAATACGTTTTATAATAACCAAGGCTGTTTTAGTGAGATGGAGTGTTCGTGACTAGATAGTGTTTATTAAGACATAACACAAAGTTGATTGTTTATACTGGACGTAAGATAATGACTAGAAGACAGGAAGTTTTTAACAGTGTCAGCAAAACAATTATAGATAGTCAATGTGACGCCAAAGTGTATCGCAATAGGTACACCAGTTCTCGTTCATTTCAACATTGGAACTTTTTTCCTAAAGTAGGCATTGGTTCAATATCTGGTATTTTTTTCTTCAACTCCATTACAGTGGGTAGATTTAGGGAATGATGCTTACTAACTGTTTGTAAATCCTTTCTGAAATTTTGGTTCATTAACTATTTGTTATTTTGAACCTTCAAAATGCAACTATCACCTTAGTAGCCGATGTAGCAACAGAATCACAAAGGTGTTGTGGAATATGGCAACGCTAACTCAATGGTCACACTAGAGTTAAAGTGTTTCACCTAGTTTCATGGCTTCCCTAGGCCTTTTATTAACCTAATCTGCTCGGATTAGTTGGGATGAGATATTATTAAAGAAACAACACACAAATCGGTTTGGTTGTTATAAGATTTGAGAGGAAGGTTTAATGACAATGATTTCCAAAGCCTAAAACTTTTCACATAATTATGCGAAAGTCTTTTCCACCTATGAAAATAATTTTACAAATCTGAAAACGATTTTCACATTTGTGTAAAAGAATTCAACATATGTGGAATAAAGGTAGAAGCGATAGAATGGCTTGCCATAGATACGTGGTAAACCATTAGGGAAGAGCTCCACTACGACAAGTCTGAGTATTAGCACATATAGCCGTTGACGATTAAATGCAGCTTTTCAGTAATTCAAGTTGTAACATGAATGAATAAAAAAACTGGCACTCGTCACTGGACACATAATTTAACACTGATTTTAAGGTGCCGTTAATTCATTACAATCACAAACCATATTCTAGTGTTATAACAGGATTTTATTTATTATGTATATACCAGTGAAATACTAGGATTTTCTTCACGCATTAAAGTGATATTTCATTGCAATGAAATAACACTTTGTTGTTATTATTCTCTTAACTGTTACCCTGTCCGAACTACAGTACTTTTTGAGCGACTACAGTACTTAATTGTGAAACAAATATATGACATTTTAATCTTATAAGGCTGCAAATCTGATATGTTTTTAATGCATACAACATTGATAAATTATGGTTTATTTCATTCATGCGTAGTAATTTCGAAGGATCACATATAGTCCCATTCTGACAATTGCGAGACTACAGCTGATCGCGGAATTAGACATGGATTTGGATTTTATAGTTGATATAAATAATAAACAGGATATAACAGAGGTAAGTTAAAATTCCATAAATATCGCTCTCGTGAATGGTAGAAAGAATAACCCACTCGACGAGTATTCAAACTTCACTGTGTAATATCCTCTTTCTATTCTACCGTCTAATACAATCTAGTACACATAACCCTTACAACTCGAGTGTAGCATTCATATTGATACTGAGTGCCTCCGAGTTTACCGATCCTTCGAGTTCTTTTGATTTATATGAAATGACCAATGGTTTGAATA
This sequence comes from Mopalia ciliata, assembly GCA_034783835.1. Classification (NCBI taxonomy): domain Eukaryota; kingdom Metazoa; phylum Mollusca; class Polyplacophora; order Chitonida; family Mopaliidae; genus Mopalia; species Mopalia ciliata. The sequence goes on from JAVFBW010178194.1 coordinate 7,422, forward strand.
GGAATTTTAATGGCAATGATAAAGTTGTTTAATTCACAACGCTCCAGTTATTTGGCACTTGTGGGGATACTGGCGGAGAGTTAATTTTAATGGTCCCACGGAAATAGCATTTAGTGATGGGTGTCATTAACAGCAGATTACCATTAAAGCTCTCTCGTGTATGGACGCAAACATTTTACTTATCAAGCTTTTGTTCCTGTTGATATATAATGGCCAGAAGAATAATCCGTCAAAATAATGTGAGTAATACATTGAAGCCGACAGAGCCTATCAAGCATAATTATCATTTGTTGCCCCGTCACACCTTGACGATTTAGCTATAAAACGTATGCACACGTATCAACATTTCTCTACAACACTGATCTTTCGATGTTTGTTTGTCCATTTAGGGCGTATACATAGCGTATTCAAGACAACTTTAACGATTACATATCGTGACAGTACCTTATTTCGAAGGTTTCTTTAACTTAAAAATAACTTATAACAAAGAATAAATAGCGTGTGGCCGGCGTGAAACAACGTATGCCCAACAATATGCTATTAAACTAAAAAAAAAATAGCCCGCAGTAACATATCACGTGAATATGCTTTAAACATAGATACAAAGCACGTTACTCATTGGCTAGAAATAACGTTTTGGTATATTAGACATTATCTTGACAAATCAAATCAAATCAAATCAAACCAATCTTTATTTAACGTCTGGTAAATGGAAACACGAGAACACTAGCCTTAAGCTACTTATGAGTAAATAAAGTGTGTGAACGTGTTAACGATCGCATGACTTACCTATAACGTTTGCTCCCCATATGCGCCTGCGGAACGTATCAGGCATATGCCTGGCATACGTCGAACATTGCGTGCATGCGCAGATTTTTTTGAAAATTTCCCAAACATTCTGAACATGATAACTTGAAAACAAATTCGCTCGTGAACTTTATTCTTAGAAAGTGCCTTATCAATCAGTTAAAGTAACGAATTGGATTGCTTTACACAATATTTCACACAACTATATGACTGCCATTCTGTAATTAGACAATTTTCATTAAGGATATCTTGAGAACATCTATTAAAGCTCAGCTATACATTCAGTGAAATGTACGGATAAGCTGCGTTGAGAGAAGTCCATATACATGTATGTATTTTCTCATGTTTTGTGGATTTATGATGCGAAATACAGGTTGATAATACAATGGGGGATTGTAGCTGGTGTTGGGACTAATAAGCTTATATATGTATTATCCAGGGGGAGGGTATTTGTCTACATATCATTCAATATACCTTTAGGAGAGCTAAATGTGTTATTATATACGCTTCCTGTTTATGCAGGTAAGAGTGAAATATATCACTTGATGGATGTAGCCAACAAAGAGGAGACCAAAGGGGTTATTATATACTCTTCCTGTATATGCAGGTAAGAGTGAAATAGCTCACTTGATGGATGTAGCCAACAAAGAGGAGACCAAAGGGGTTATTTTATACTCTTCCTGTATATGCAGGTAATAGTGAAATGGTTCACTAACTATATGTAATCAACAAAGAAGACAGCCGGAGGGGTTATTTTATCAGCTTTCGGATATATATATATATAAACTTTTTGAATTGCTTTACATTTTTAATAGTAAGCTAATTAAATAGCTGAAATGAGGCGGAAACATGTTCAATTACCGCTATATATTCTCATATAGATTCTGGGAAGATATATACTTAGTTTCCATCAACACTTTGCACGTTCACCTATACACAAACAAAACTAGTACCCTGTAACCATGTGTTCACGATCGAGTGATCTAATTATAGCACGAACTGTTTGGCTACTTCATAGTTATAGCTGCGCTTCTGATAAAATTGCGTTTTTGTATTTGACTCAAAGCTATTATGTTATTTGCAATACCAACTGAGTACAATGTGTTATAGGTTAATTGGGAAAAAACATTCCAGTCGAATTGTAATTGTGCCGTTGTTCTGAAATCTGTGTATAAAAGTTAGGCTATTTTATATAGTGTTATCTCTCATTTTGTAAACATTGCTTGTTTGATTATTGTTTGATTACCAGCGTTATTGGCATATCCATTGAATGGAATGAGTCATACCAAACAAAGAATTATAACTGGTTACAGAATACATCGTATAAACTTAATAAGCCAATTGTTATAAATAAAACAGAACAATTCAATAAAAGCAACCTTACAATAAAATAAAATAAAGGGAAAAAAAAAAAAAAATAAGAAAAAGAAATCTAACAACAAGGATTTGTATAGACTGCAAAATGTATGTATATGTTACATATCCAAAGTGAGCATAACAAACATACACATACATACACTGGAAACACAATACTGGGCATATATAACCACGCACCCACAAAATGGTCGGTTATAAATGGAGACACCATACAAACACAAACACACACACAAATTCAGTTCATTTGATGTATTATTAGAAATGGAAAACGTTGACAGAGCTGACAAGAAACATTTTCATTGAATTACGGATAGTATAACAAATACAATAACTAGGAAAAGAGACAATTAAACGCACATAATAATACATAACAATAATCCATGAAACACACAAACATAGTACAGTGCCACACAACAAAGTGTACCATTATTCTAGATATAGTTAACAACAGATTGGAACTCTTTACTTCCATTTCTAACCAAGTTTAATACAATCTCCATACTAGCCTAGCTGAGTCGGACCTTCCTTTAATCATTAACACAGGTCCGTTTTCTTCCAAAAAACATGATAAAGCAGGGGTTTTCGAATAGAAAAAGACCTGCCAACAGGCAGTTGCTCATAAAGGAGTCTAGTGGGCAACTCTGACCTTCTTCCCTTGTCTATAGGCGGTATGTATTTAAACTGGTCAAATCTGAGGCGATTCAATCAACAGATTGAAATGTGTCACGTGACTTGAATATTCCCCTTTTGATATACTATCAAAGCCTAAAAGGGATAGCTGTACCTGAGGTCCAACTAAGCTTGTATACACCTGCACAAATAAGTTTATTAAAAATTTTAGTCCTCGTTTAAGAGCAACTCCTAGTTGTTAATAGGAAATGTTTGACACTTTCTTAGATTGACACACATATTTACCGCTCTACATGAAAGAATAATTAGTTAAATTAATTTTATTGAAAGAAACACACATGTCTGGAATTGATTATATTTTCAATGATCGTATTTATTGTTAATGTTAATGATGTTAGCCTATAATATGAAGGGAAAGGTGCATGGCTATGCATTTGTAAAAAATAAGTCCCCTAACTCACAGCATACACAAAGTTAATTTCAAATGGATACAAGTCTAAAAATGAAAAGCAAACAAAAGCTCTTATGCATCCCTGGTGGGAATATAAAGTAATACAACTAATTTGGAAT
>JAVFBW010178216.1:0-10803 GCA_034783835.1 Mopalia ciliata
GTATTTCACTTATATGACGACGGACAAAAATACAGAACATCACAAACAAATCTTCTTCCCGTTACCCTTTAGCTCTGCGAACACCAGGTCAACAGAACGCAACCTCTTTTCTCGCCTCTTACGATCGGCCGAGGAAGCCAAGGGAGTATTCTGTAGGGCCATGGCCCACCCGCTCCCTCACGGGGCCTTGGCAGAGGGTAATATCGATCCTTGAAGTATGCCGGTAAGTGTAAGCAACTGTCAATTTATTTATTTAAATATATATAACCGGAGTGCAGATTATGCCAATTAAATTTCTGTAGAATTAAAACAAAATAAAATACAGGCTACAGTCATATAGTTTATTTGTTTGATTGGGAGCTGCCATATTGTACCACGAATAAGAAAAAAAATGAAAAAAGTTATTTTGCTCCATGAGGGTTACTAACTATGCTTTAAATGTGTTTACTTACTGTCTGAGATACTTTACACAGTTTTTCGCCCAGACTCTGATATTCTCATCAGATTCCATGATTGGAATGAAAGGTTTAGAACCAATCCTCCAGCCACCAACTGATGCCAAAATCTTTAGCTTAGGGTTTTTCTGCTTCAGGGCTAGGGTCCTCGCGTACAGACCTGTTGAGGAAAATCAAACTGCCATCAGAACATTTACCTTAAACCTCCCCATTTTGAAACATTTAATCTCTTCTTGGCAAGAAAATCTCGGTCCACCTATTTTGTGGAGTGTCCTGATACGCCAACAACAAAGCACGAGACATATCACTTTATAGATACACCGAATTCAGGTTGACGATCGACATATCTACTTATATCTAATATATTCCTGAGTTTCAATTTCCCAGCCTTACCTTGTAATCAGAGTGTATTTGGTTAATGACGCTGAAGAAACTTTAATATCTATAAAGTTAGTCATCTATAAATAATTATTTTTTTTAAATACGTACATATAATTAACTGAAAGTATATTTCTGTAGATATTGAAATCCAGGTAAGACATTCGGTATGGTTTCATGCACGATTTGTGCAACTGTAAACTTTAAACATATTCCCAGCCCCTGAACGAACCAAGTTAAATACTATTATTAAAGTTACTTGATTTTAACTTGTTGAAACGCTAGTAAATAGCTTACGAACAGTTCACAATTATTGTTCTTGCCCTGTTTATGGCTGCGAGTCGTTATATTAGAACTAGATTTTTTTCATATAAAAGTCTGTTTCACTTTACATATTTTACAAGCTGCAAAATCCCTGTGCATGTTTAGGGTGGACAGTGTGTTAATACGTTAGAGTTATTGTTGAATAAGAAGGGCGTTAGTTATGTTATATTGCAAGCTCGTTTACCTTCTTCACCCAAGTCATTCCAGTTGTTTGATTTCAAATCGCGCCCGTCTTCGCTGATGTCCACGAAAGCAAATATAACATGGGTACACAGGAATGGGTCGATGTTCTCGGGCCAGAACTTGCCGATGGAGGGTCGTGCGTTAGCAGAACTTTCATAGTAACAAAATACTTTCTTGCCAGCACCTGTGAACAAAATGAACACATAAAATGATATTTAAAACAAATTCTATAAATGCTGATCGTGGAAAAGAAAACCCATTCACATTTTATCTTAAATATTGCTAAATAGTGTTGTTTGTAGTAATGCCACCTGTCTTTCTTGTCATCTGGTTGCACAGGCATTGACGATATTTTCAGTAATTAAACTGCATATAACTTGTGGATTATTATTTTTTCAAGGCTTTTCAATAAGGCGATATTATTTAGGGGGCAGCGGCGCATAGTCCGAACGCTTTGGAAGAATGGCGCCAGATAATTAGACTTAAGAGAAAACAGCTTTGGGATATATAAATGATTACGGCATCCCCAAAACATTGTTATCGAAAAATAAGCTGTATTGGAGAAATAGATTAATACATAGGGGATGTATGGCAAAGCCACCATTCCACTTCTATATATGAGTTCTATTAATATGAACCACCCTAGACTAATTTAATATCGCTGGAAATAATGCTGTATTTGTTTTGTAATAACAATTTACTTTGTAACGATGGCTTTTTGACGACATTATGAAGACAACAATTCCACTCTGTCTGTTTTATTATAGTTGTTTTGTTTGTACACAACTCTAACTGCAACTTATATGTCCGGAAATGCTAAAAAAAAAAAATTATCAGATCACATGTAACCGACATCTCCAAATGTCCGATACGGCGGGTCTCCTTGTTTTAGTGTTCGACAATATTGAGTGTTTGTCGGTCATGACCCTGCTGTGAGGTGTTAACTGAAGGAAATCACTGGGTTAATTCTACACAGACAATCAAACAACAAAGTGTTGTTTAAATAACAGGGTCATGTTTGGAGATCCAAGATCTGTAATTAAGTTATGAACCCTTTAATTAGACTTACTTCAGTTGATGAAGTTTCCCAGTGGCCTATCAGCGTTTGGATCAAACAAAAAGAATAGCGCGTGTGTCTTCATACTTTTAACTATAAGGCATACATCCACGGCACAATTGTGTTCTACTTTTCAACTAATATGCAAAATAAGTCTTGCAATTCTTATGATGACAAGAGGTTAAAGAAACAGAAATTATACCGAGACTAGACTAGTTTTTAAGGTAGGGAATAAAATGAGAAGTAGTCTGTTCTAAATGAACATGGCAGAACACAGGAGAAGTCTTAGTTAAGATTATATATGATGGAATGATAAGAAGAGATCTCAAACAGCGATTCTTGCTGCTAAAAGCCATTGAGTTTTTAAAAACTGTTCATGCGCATGTATATATGTGTGGTGGAGTTTATATGTCCGTAGTAGGCTATAATTTATAGTATGTTTGATATAGGCTTTGTGTCTTCAATATTAATACAAGATATTGTTACATGGTATATCAATATTGTATTTTAACTGAACAATTAACTCCGGAACGCCAAAGAGAGAAAGACAGCTTAATCTCAAACAAAGTCTTATTATCTTGACTTATTTTGCCGTCAGATGACGATTTAAAACATTAGTCGAAACACAAACTACTCTTTGGATTTTTTGGGGTTTTTTTTCCATATAACTTATCAATAAAATGCCTAGATTTTTTAATGATATTGACAATAGTTAAGTTGTCAACATACTCAATAAGTTTCAAAGCTAGGTTTGGCAGATTGTAGTGTGTGATTGAAAGGGTTTTTGGTAATGAAAACTATCCTATCGTGTTGAGAACAAAATCGTCAGGAATATCGTATGCAGCAGTTCAAGTACATTATCATTGACAGACTTTAATAAAGGACCAACACTACTGCCAGGCCATTCGCCAGTTTGTGAGAGCACATCGAGTGCTCTTTAATTGACTGCATGAAGGAGCTTAATCTATTACAAAGACTTTGTCTTTGTGCTCAACAAATAGTCTGCTGCTCGAACAAACTTATAGTATTGACGTGCAGAAGATCATTTCTAACAAATAATATTGATATTGTTAACTTGGATCAATGGAAATTTAAGTCTCCACATTGAACGTATTTACGCGGTTGGTTGGACCTGAGTGACTTTATGACATCAAACTAAACATATCACGTTAAATAAAGAGACAGTTGTGTATGCAAAGTGAATCAACTGTCCCTCATGGGAAAGAACACTCATAAAAAATGTGAGCTATCAGGCTGTCATTAGAGAGTGAAATAGGATCGATCGAGGAGACAAACACCGAGCGTCCGGATGAGAGCTGCCTGCTGGAGGCCTTTGATCCGGGCAGGAAAGCACGCGAATTCAAGACAACACCGCCCACAGATTTCCATTCTCTTTGAAAACGGAGTCTATCATGGCCATATGACAACAATATGTAATGAAACACCGTGAAAGGAATTCGAACTATTGCCGCAGATATCCAGTTATCACAACTATGGGGGGAACAGTTTACCTGTGTCTCTGTCTAACAAGTTAGTATAATACAATGCACTCCAAAAGTCAAGTCATGTTGAACTAATTAGTCAAAGAATAAATTAAAACTATTACATGTACCGTTTCAACCAAGTTGGATTGTGATGGTTCAAATATACACTCACGAAACGCATGATTTAATTTTCGGGAATTCGGCGAAAGTTGTATTACTTTACGTTTAAAAAGTCTAAAGTCAAAACACCGAATTTAGAATTGAAATAAGAACTATGAAGATTTCTTTTCTTTATTTTTAAGCAAAGTTTCTCGAGAATGCTGGGTTCTGTAAAAGAAAGCAAGCAATACGGTATACCATAGGTACAATATTTAATCGAAGGATAACATATATATGCTCGTCATTCATAACTAAAGCTTCGTCGAATCATAGTTCTATTACTGACTTAATGCTACAGCGTTGGATATAGCTTTTACCTATTTTCTATTGATGGATTTAGTTTTACTGAAGATGTATACTAAATGCCTAAAACGGTTCATCACTTCAGCATATATTAGGATTTATGGTATTTAGTATTACTTACCGTCAGCAGGTAAGGCAAGTACCCCGAGAAGTAACCCCACCACCTGTAAAATCATCCTCAATACCTGTCAAAGAAACCAAACAGTATAGTTTAGATACAAACAGATACAGAACAACTACTGTACAGGTGGTATTCGATTGATCCACTCACTTATGGGGTCTTTTTTCAAAAGAGTTTTGTGTTTAGTATGACATTTCTCAGTGCAGCACCCGATTCTAACAAACACTTAAGATCCTTCCTTGTCTTAATGTCGCTGGCCTTAGTTTTTAAAAAGCTTTAATCAATCTATCGACCCTTACGGATTATCCTTCTCCAGATCTCCAGAGGTCAGCTGGATTTTATTCCCGTTGCAAATGATGGGGAAATTTAGGAGAGGAAAAGTGTTCTCTGATCATAGACGGAGATCTTTGTCCACTGACCTGGTCCGGCTCAGTGAGCTCAGAGGTAACCGGTCCTGTCCATCTATCAACCAGACGTGTTTAATAACCACATCTTGTAACGTAACCACAAACACAGAGCTATCACTGATTGGACAAAGAATATGTTCAACCAAGGAACTGTGTCGAAGATCAGACTTGTGGTAACAGCTACACGACAGGAACATTTTTCAGTGGCATAGTTTAGGTAACTTCCTGTAATTTCCCAGAAGCACGAAATTTAACCTCAGTCCAGTAATCATTGGTGCATTAGCCAGTTATGTAAGAAAACCACAATAATTCATCCTAAGTGTAAGAAATGTGTCCATTCTTTTATCCAGTGAACCGGGATATAATACGCAAAAACAATCCCTATAACATTTAACAAAGCACACCAGAATGCAAGAGAATAAACTATTATCATAGAAGGCTATTGGCTGTGTCGAATTTAACAATGAAGCTTAACCAACCCAAGAAATGGCAAAAGTAAAATAGGTCTGAAGTTATATTCAGCAAAGTTTTTACTATTTTATATGACTCTCATACCTTACCTGAATGTGTGATTTACGGTTTACAAGTATCTCCGAATTAGAAAAAGAATATATAGCTGGTGACTAGTGAATAACCGTATTCTCTGGTCATTAAGGCTAGACATTGACAACAACGTCTTCTCTGAGTGATCAATATCAATTGGCAGTTATACCTGGATGCTGATATTTTATACCTCTTAAATCTTAGTGCCAGAGTGTTGATAATACTACAGAAAAAAGAGAGCAACTCACCGAAAATCTGTTTAACAACTTTCTATAAGAAAACGCTTGTATGTGAGAAATGCAAATAAAACGAAGGGCTATCACAAGTTATCTCTGGCAAAGATGTCCAATCTAAGATTACTCTGACAAAACTCTGCAGACATTTCAAATGCTAGAGGCGGAGTGAAATAATCCCTCAACGGCCATGTGACTTATCTGTGAGCCAATCATAGAGAATGCCAAATGACAGTGGGGCGGTAAAATCCGCACACAGCACGACTGACGGCTTGTTCTTCATGACAAACCAGGAACACTGATATAGAGTTTATGAACTATAACCGCAGAGGTTACAATCAGAATTTAGTTATGTTTTGTTTAAGCCCCTTCGAGATTTCTCTTGTCATTTGGCGAAATGCCGAGTCTATCTTTGATGCTGATCACAGATAAGGTGTTTAAACGTATCACCACTCTGTCAGTTCGTCAGTTGTCCCAGCAAAACATTGAACTCTTTACTCAGGCTTTTACGGGTACATAAAATTCTCAAAAACTCAAGTTTACCAACTCGACCCAAGGACATAGTTTTTACTGCGAACTGAAGTTTTAAGTAATCAATCAACAAGTCCGAAACATCGCGCTGCTTGTAACATCTTAAGAACACTATTTTGCATTGGATACAGATTTGTATGAGTGAAACAACATCTTAGTTATTACTAATGAATTAATTATAATATTCGAAAGTATTGTAGCAAAAATGTATAGACAAATCTTGCTCTGAAACTGTTTTCCAAAATAAATACAAAACAGTTAGTTAAGTGCAGTTGTTCAATTTTATGTAGATAATAATGTAGAATAAAAATTCGAAATGTCAATGGCACAAATATCAAAAGAAAGCCAACATATATCACCCCTAAAATGCATAGGTCTACTTCACTTTACATATGACACGAGGCCAGCCCAACGGCCGAAGGAAACTGACGCGAAGCCTTTGGCAACAACGAAGGACAAAACAAGCAAATATAATACGTCACAATAGATTTGTTTCGTGTTTGCCCCTTAGCTCTGGTTGCAACAGGAAGTTCCTTCGAACCGTCTGCGCTTTATTCAATATTTTGTCTTGTATGTATAATCCAAATGGTAATAAACGCAAATAATATTGATGAGCAAATTTTGTTCTAAAAGCTGATGTTGTTAACTTGCAATGGCGGAAAACTCCCCCTCGATTTGCTGGGCTTAAGATAATCCCGAACAAGAAGTTACGTCAGGTGACGTGGTATAAAAAGATCATTTCCAGTTTAACACGTCAACAGCAATCCTTGTCTTCCTTTTTTATCTTTACAGCCAAAAATTGTTATATAAAACGCACCTGCCAAAAACATTTTCTTTCATCTTGAACAATCCGAATTGTTTATCGTGTGTGCCTCACGTGTACTTAAAAAAAAACATATAGCATCGTCAGTGCTTTGTTTTATTTGTATAGATATAAATATGATCCTGTTTGTACCTGGTACCTACATTTAACATCACTACGGATCATTTTTATCCGAATGATACGAGTAAGCTATAATATAATTCGTCTCATTCAACAGCCATGTTTTGGTAAGTTGAACTCTGTTGTGTCACACAATATTTATATTTACCATGTAAACGTGTGCTTTACTCCTAATTAGTTGGCGTTGGAGTAAGGCAGCAAATAAGGCCCCAATATTGAATAATTTGTCTATTGTTGGGTCAGTGTCTGCCGTGAGATCCACACAACGCTCTGTTTGCTACACGTGCTCGATTCTAAAGGAGTTCCCTGTGATAATGTGGTGCCAAATTTTCCGCCTTTTTCACATTTAAAGAAGATGACTTTGCAAAGAATTTTAAACGACAAATGACAAACTTCATTCTCAAAATTAATTTCACATGACGTCTGTTACGCTGCCAATAGAACTACGTGATGTGTTACAGTTGTATCTATATCAAGGTGAAAATTTATTGCTTATTAACTTAAATGAAATTATTCAAAACCTTATAGAATAAAGTTAATAATCATTGACTGAATCTGGCTGACTTCAACTGTAGGTGTCCATGTAAATGTTGACTTTAACCCGCTAAAAAACACCCCTAAAGATTTTACAAAATACAGACCAAAATAATGCATTTAGAACTTGATAACGCTCGTCAGTGTATTCCACAACAAAGCATAATATATACGCTTACCTTATTAACGTCCAGGTATTAAAAATGAAATAACTTCTCCGTTGGAAAGACTGAAGTCCGAAAATTGAAAAGATCCCTGTAGTTTGTCTCTTGTTGATATACCAGTGATATGTTCCACTGAGACTGAGATATGCTGTCAGTTAGAATAAGATTCACCAACTACTGTCCAAATCTGATGGACCCTTCATTTATAAAGGTGGGAGCTTAAGCAAGTATTTGCCGAGAAGCCAGCAGCGGGTTGGTTGTATTGGGGGAGGATTCGATGAGCCTTACTAACGTCCTGGATGGCTGGAACTATTCACCCATCATCTTCTATATGTTGTTTGAGTCATCAAAAAGAGATAAGCACAGAACAAATCGGAAAAGGTTTGTTTCGAAGCGGCCATTCTGGTTTCTGACCGGCACATGTTCACGCCTGTTCTCCGCCACGACTACATGGATGGAATATTTTACCGACGACACACTGCCCTAAATACATGGACATCTTGAGGACAATTGTTTCTTAAATTCTAAATAAATTAGCCCGTACAAAGCGAAACCTGTTGAATCATTTATAAACAAACAGATGTAAAATCTGGTAACAAACGAACTATCATTACAAAGTAAAGACGTTAATATTTTCTAGATCTTTCAGATCTCTCTTATTAAGGTATTATACGGGTAACCATTCGTGATGTCTTTTATATATACATACTTCATACTGTTCAACAACACAACAGCACTTTATGACAACTAATATTATGACTACCACTGAGAAGTTTGATAATGAATTCATTTTGACTTAACGTTCATCTTTATTGATTAAACCATAACAACAAAAATTCTTTCATAGTTTAACTGATGCTAGAAATTGTTATTTACTAATAAATAAGTAAAGTAAATTAAATAGTTTCTATTGCTTCTTATGTGTAAGCAAAACATGGATAAGATATTTCATGAGGTTTTATTTTTATTTCACATATTAATTTTCTTACAAAATCACTTAATTTTAAATTTGATTTATTAAATTGAAGCCGTGTTTATAAAGCTATATATTTTAGAGTCTACATCTTCGAATAGCCTTCACATAAGTGATAATCAGTTATGAATGGATACCTATTGAGACGGGCCGAGAGGTATTATCATTATCTTCTCCATCATCAAATACACCGAAACACCCCCAAGTGGCTAATTGGTACTTTTAGATGAATCAAGGGTCGAGCAAAGAGATCTAAAGAACTGCAATATAGATTTTACCCGGTCAAGGTCTCGAGATTCACAGTTTTTGCCGGAAGATCTCAGGATCAACATCAACAGATAATTAGCGCTAGTTCCGCCAATTGCTTCAATTGATTAACAGGTTAAACACACTTGCTTCTGACACACGGTGGCGGGGCGAATCAAGCTAAATTAATCATTGTCACTTGTTGTTTTTGATGTCATTATTGCTCATTTCCTATGTTTATAGAGACATTAGCATTGTTAAACAGCAAGCCTAACTCAATGTTTAATCCTAATTCAAATAAAGCGATATTTTTTATTTCTAGATTTAGATTGTGTATTTATGGCACTTTTTTATTTTCTATATTTTTTTTGTTTAAAATATGATCACCTGTCCGCTATTTTCAGTGCTTTTCAAATGCATTATTTATATTTAATATCATAACATGTGGGTACATATTACAGGGAAAATAACAGAGAAATTACATTCGTGGCTGGAATACATTTAAAAATGTGTAATTCACGGTCTTCACCTGGTTAGAATTTTGGTTTCATTCATACGTGAGCCTCTGTAACTCAGACGGTAGAGTGCTGGGTGTGTAATCCGAAGGTTGCCGGTTCGAATCCTGGTTGGGGGCAAGCACATTTTTTTTTTTCATATATACGAATTATATAATATGATTAAAAACATTTATAATACAATTTTCACGTGAAATCGGTTCTTTTAAGGGAGTATCAATAGATCATTTAAAAATTTAAGATGATCTTTGGCACAAGTTCGTTGTTACTCAGAATGGCGATTTCATATCTTAAAATGATATTGGGAATAAAACAATGTCCGTTACCCAAACACATTCTAAAGATTGTTAACAAAACTTGGGGACGATGTTTGGATAGTCAAAAGTTTATTCAAAGAAATATTTTCATCTCTTGAATAAACATGAAGACGAAATTTGGGATGAGATCGTTTTCAGTACTCGAAGGCGTTATTTAGAATCAGATCGTCTTCACTACGTAAAAAAACCATTTTCATTATTTGTAAACTCATTTTCATTATGAGTAAATAATATTTGGTATAATATCGTGTTTTTTTTTACTCGAAAATGATATTTAGAACAAGATCGTTTTCATTACTCGAAGACATTGTTTAGAATCTCAATAATTGAAGACACTATTTGGAAAAGAATAATATCGTTTAGTCTTTTCGAAGACGATATTCAGAATAATACCATTTTCTTTACTCCATCACAGTATTTAGAATAACATTCTAACATTCAATAAAGATAATTTTCGTTTCTTAAAGTTATTGTTTGGACAAAATCATGGTCATTACTCATTACTCAAGTCTTTGATTTCTTCAATAAGTTATTTGGAATCGATTCTTTTAGTCACATATACTTATTCCATGATATTGTTGTTCTTTTTCATAAGTCACAAACTCGACGATATCCGGAATAATACTGTTTTCGTATCTTCGAAATTAACTCCAAAGATCCAGCATCTCAATGCCATTTGAATCCGATTGTTTTCATTGTTGTAACTTTATTTCAACTAGTGGTTTCATTTCTGGAAGTCGATCCTCTGAGTGAGATAAAACCGGTTCAACAAATGTGTGATACATTGTCATCCATAAGAACTATAATATCTTTAATATATATATATATATATATATCACATATGCAATTTAACCAGATAAATTGGATTTTTTTTTTTTTTTTTTTTTTTTTTTTATTTATTATTTTTTTATTTATTTGCATTAAATTTTTTAC
>JAVFBW010178227.1:0-10802 GCA_034783835.1 Mopalia ciliata
AACATAGATTTGTCGGAACCTCCACAGAGTGCAATTTGTTACCTGTATCTTTATTATCAAAGGTTAATAGAAATTCTTCATATTCATGTATATATGTGTAAATATTTCCTTTGTATTTGATAAAACATTCCCATTTATTTCCGTGTTCTATTCCATATTTTTTCTGATAACATTACAATATACGATTTCAAGCAATACCGAGTCATTACCACAATTAACTTCCTGAGTTCATGGTAGCCATGAGGGTGTTCCAGTTATGTAACAACCTATGTAAGGGTCACAGTACTACAGATAATAACACAATGTTTGATATTGCTCCAATATCAATGACCCGCGGCGCCGTGGCTTAGTGCTAGCGTATGCGCTTCCTAATCCTACTCCAATTTACCTATCACGGGATCGAGACCGGCTGTCGACTATCAGGTATATAAGGGAATGGCACAATGAGGCTCCGGCTATCACGGAATTGGTTTTTACGAGGTTTTCTCTCGGTTTTCCATCGTATTAAGCTAGGTGCAGTGTGAAGTGGACAATCCGTCGTCATATAAGTGAAATACCTTTGAGCACGACGTGAAACCCCAATCAAATTAACAAACAAGCTAGTATCGATGTAAAACTCGGTGGTGAGAAGTATTCACTGTATGCGTGACTTATACAGAGGAGCAACTCTGAACTATTGTACATGTACGTCAGTGGCCCTTTACTGGATCACGTCCACATTAAAACATGATCCACCTTTTCATTACAGTATTCATGTTGACTTATACAGAGGAGCAACTCTGAACTATTGTATACATGTACGTCAGTGGCCCTTTACTGGATCACGTCCACATTAAAACATGATCCACCTTTTCATTACAGTGTTCATGACGTCTTTGTGATTATAAGCCAACAAATAACTGCAGTAGTACTTATAATATGTCTTTAAGTAGTATAGGAAGTGCAACTCAGGTCGTATTTGCTATAACATAATAAGGAAGGGTTAAGTACTAATTGTTAACTACATAAAGTAAAAAATGACACCTCCCTACTATTTAGGTAGTAATATTTTATTACATACAAAGAAGGATTGCACGTTATTGTGAACTAAGGACAGGGGAATGGCTCCTTATTACATGATAAGTAAGGGCTGTGCGTTATTTAGTACTAAAGACTCACAGGTTGTATACGTGATGTCTGGGTGTAAACTTCCTTGCTGTTAGAAAGGGGACGCAAGTTCAACACTAATACCGGCCTGCTACCACTGAGCCAACTAAAATAGGTTCAAAGTAAGACAGTGCTATCCTAAATAATATACTATCAAAACGACAAGAGAAACGATGCGCAAGTTATATTTCAACAGATAACAACAGGTAAGCTAAACACTCAACTGTTATAGCACGGATACACAGATTCTATGTATGTGGTATTCATTTTTCCGAAGAGTTTTGGAAACCCATACTACAGGTGAAGTGCACAAGGAGTTGTCCTCTATTCAAGATTACCAGAGCAAAAATCAATGTGAGAAACGTTCACACAGATCATTATTAATAAAATATGATGTGATCCTGATAAATGATCTTTGTCAAAGGAGTTCTGATATCGCTATAGAACTTGAATTCTGAAAAGAAATGACTATTTCCACGTGTCCGGGAAGAGTCCTAATAAGTCCACTATCCTGCCGTATGCAATCAGGGCCGGTAGCGGAATGCTGCCAAACAGAGACTCCACTCCATACAAGATGATTAATTCTGAAATATTAATAAACAATATAAACTGTAAATAATAATATGAGTTAAAAAAGTTGTCCTTAAGTTACAGAAAGCACTGTTTAGCCTAAACATATGCTGAAAGAACATCGTTAAACAACTTGAAATGGCGAAAATTGTCAGTAATTAAACCAGCTATTGGTTCGCAACACATCATGGAAGTAATACAATCATACAATGTTTCTTAAAGGTAGCGGATACCTCTTTTGCTGTAGAGAAACATGCATTTAAAAAAAAAACAGAAAGTTTTTGTCTCTAACAGCTTTGGTGCAGCGGAATGGTTGTTGATTTCTCGCAAGCCTATCTCTTACTAGTTATTTGTTTTTGGCGAAGTAAAAAGGCACTTAATTTATATTGTGAGCATGTTTTGTTCGCTCTAAATTCAACGATAAAACCAGTGACAAATTCAATAATGTCAATATTAATAATTGAATTGTCACATATATTACTGCATCTATTTACACCATCAGCGTATTGGCGATTTAAACTTTAGCTTTGCCCATGATAACAGCAACTGGTATTTCTTTCAGTCTAGCAAACATATACTCAGTGCTTCCGACCTCGATGTTTATATATAGACTAAATATACATTAAGGAAAACATATATCTCACCAGATCTGTTCAGTTGCTCGTCACCGTCCACATCGGCTTTCTCAACTTCTTCTAACACCTTCATCCTCATAAAGTCGGATAGGACTACCGAATAGAACGAGTTCAGCTCGTCTTCGCTCAGCAACTCATTGTTATCTGTGTCCAGTAATGATAGGATAAGTTCAGTTTTCTCCTCGCTAGTCTGAGGACATTAGATAGGCCGACATAATTATACATAATATCATCAGCATAATCATCTGTTACCGTACACTTCTATCATAGACAGAGTAAAAAAGACTTTAATTACCACAGGTAAATCCGAGACAATGAAACAGAATCGTCAGTTATAAACTATATCACGTTTCCCCAAAATTAATAATATTAGTAATATTAACATCATTTAATGCTAAAATACAGTAAATAAACAAATAAAAATTTAATAAAAACTGTCGTTTTGGATGATTACGTATTTGTATAACTCACCTAAAATTAAAATCGGACAGTTTTCGGATCATGTCGGAACATCCTTCGACACTTTCCGTACCTGTACAGTTATTTAAGGTACGGAAACGGCCAGGGATATTGAGACATGTTTTCGGATGAGAAGTCGCCGTGGCCGTTTGACAGAGGTAATTACAATCTCATTTACACTCTCACCTGAGGTGGGGATATGTCTCCTCCAGCAATCAAACTCTTTGTTTCAACAAACATAAGGTTTAAGAAGACAAAACTCGGGAAGCGTGTTCTCTTGATGAGCGATGACAGGATACCCTGCACCTCTGTACAGAATACAAAATCAAGATAGGTGGTTTATTTCTAAGCTTTGTCACAATCAAGACATGGTGGGTAATCCGCCTTGTAAATGGTGAGTTTAAGACAGCATTTCACAGTTGATCTCGATCTCTCCACTACGGCTGTAAATAAACATGGTCCTAACCTTAAACTTCAACTTGTATCAGTCTGAGATAGTGTACAGAACTTTACGACGTTATAGTCTACAAAAGTCTCGATTTGGATATAATTGAGAATTTGGAAAATAACATATATGATTATGGCCTACGAACACCCATTTTCAGGCCTGTTCATTCTCAGCAATGCCCTCATGGCCTATTAGACCAAAACAAGCCCACTTACATTACCATTTGTCTCAGAGGTACACTAAAACGGGTAACATGCAAACCCATATATTAACCATGCAAACCGTTATGACTATTCTATTCTACACTTGACCTTTGAGTGTGATATTGTTAGTTGTCGGAAGTTGGAAACTTGGGGAATTGGTAACGAAAGGAAGAAAGGTGTAGAAGCACGAGTATAAGGGAGGACAATTAAAATACAGGTGTTCAAATGTAACTAAATTGTCAAATAGATGTAACCAAAGCGCGTAAAATGTTGCCAAATTGAGTTCGATATAAAAAGCATACCATATCGTTCGAGTAGTCCGTTATTGTTGCTATCTGCCTGTCGACACGCATCTTTACTGAACGCTATCTTGATTTTTTGGTCAATATATGGTGTACCAAGAAATCTCTGTACATCTGATGTGGATAAGGCCCCGTCGTTGTTCAGATCAGCCATTCGGTAAATCGTGTCTTCTACCTCACTCACATACTATTGAGTATATTACCGAGAACAAATTGTCGGTACAGATATATATGGGTAGGCAAAAATACAAAGACAATGTGCATTTACAAGAAAGATCACATGAAATATATACAACACATAAATAAACTACAGAAATCAAAACATCACCACACAAGCGAAGTCCCCCCAAAAATTGATAATAATAATTAATTAATAATATATGTAACAAAATAAATAGACAAACAAAGAAACTAATTAAAGACTTATTAAGCTGAAGTAGGAAACGAAAAAACATGGTAGACTTTCCCTACAATAGGCCCCTAAGTACCGATGTACATTGGCTAGAATATGTACATGCGGCCTATTACACCATAAAGTTGCGCATCATTGTGGTAGATAAGTATCTACCGCAAAGTATCTACCTCGTAAGAAGCTTATCTTCAACAGAAAAACACAAGTAACGTTTGTACGTATATCGCTTCGCCATTCTCCATAAGACTGAGTTACTAGAAACATTGGAGCGGAAAGCTTATGTGGCCTCCCCTCTCCCAAACCTATGGGTTGAAAAAGGTGACGGATCATACAGACAAACTTTTGAAATTGAACGTTTCAAGTAGGATTGCCATTCTGTGTACGTTAAAGAAATACACTTACCGTTAACCAATTTACAGAAGTGGGGCGCCGAGGCAGGACCAATTTACATATGTTAACTTGGACATTACAATGACAGGGTGATATCTTAGAGCATTTAGCATTTGGTATAAACACTTGACGCTCACCAAGCTGTACATGTTTCGACCTTAAGACATGGTAACCGACAAAAATGACAATGGGAAGAGAAAGCTACGCTGGTGAGTTGCTTCGAAGAATCTAACTCAGAGGATTTCATGGGAACATCATGAAGAAGGCCAGAATAGACATCCACCAAAGGGAAGCACTTGTGCCGTTGTCCAAGTCGACTACTGCAATTATCTTAGCCAGAATCGCAAGTGTCATTGAAGCAGCTTGCTTTGGTAAATGCGGACAGACAAGGCCCTTAAGAGTGAGTTCTAACTCAAAGGAGGCCGTACTGGGGAATACATGGCCAGCATGTAAATTTATCAGCTTCACTCCGTTAATGCAGTTGCTAATGGAGTCCACTGATTTGAAGCTGCGCTTTGAAAACTGGGCATAAAGACATACGGTAAGGTACTAACGGATGTATGCGACAATCTAAAGACAATCTAAAATAGTAACAAAACGTAGAGCGCCTTTTAGTTAGCAAGTTCTTATTAATATATTCAGCGAAGGCTGCTCGTTGAGAAATATGCACATTTTGTCTGAAACCCATGCAATAAATCGAAATCTGCACAAAGATCTATGCAATAACTGTGGTATTTGTCGAAAATCATTTTACGGTCTTTTTTGAAGAGGAGGCAACTTTGGCCTTTTTGTTTTAAAAAGTTCACAAGATCGTCAAAAGATGGATATTTCAGACCAATAACCTCAATCCGATATTAGTCTTTAGAAATGAATGATTTACGCCACTTTCCTTTGAGAAACTAAGGTCTAATATAACCCTTCTCTCGTCTGAACCGAATTAGGGGACGGAGTTTAGTGGAGATATAGAAAGACAGGACTGTTTGCAAAAGGGTTTGATGTGTTAAGGCCCACAATGGCCTCATTTGATTTCTCTTTTTTTAAATACTGCGATAACATCAACAAAATCACGCGCCTCTGAATGATTTCTAGGTGGTTTCACTGTGGAGGCGTCAGTAAAAGGGATATGATTAGTGCTTAATGGAAACCCATACCTAAGAAAACTATAAATTGCTCTACAAAATCAACAATGATATAACTTGGGACAGAAATACGACAACCTGAAAACTTTGATTTTTCTGAATTGTGTATCACATCATGCACAAGTCTTGGCATAGTCGTAATCGGGTATGTTGTCTCTGACGGGACCAACCAGTTTCTGAGATTTCTCGCGTGGGGTATCTACATGTATAGGGAATGCAATTTGTCAACACAAGAGCTACATTTGAAGAGAGGCGATTTCAACCAGCCTGGATAACAACTGGCAGCATAAGGGCATAGTGGGGACTTGCATAGATATATGATCATGTTGTTTGTCAGCTCGTCGTCAATGGACAAGTTGAGGAACGTTCATGGTGGTCATGTTTTTCACTATTTTCTTTGTAACAGGAAGCACAAAGTTTCCGACTTCTCGTTCCTTGCATGCCTTGGACCAAAGCTTTGTGGGTACCCTTGTGAAGACATTTGTTCCTTTGATACATTGAACAAAACCAGTCTTTACGTTGAAAACCCTGGACTTTGTATTGTCCTACCGACTTCTAAACTGCGATTGAACCCTCCCGCCAGTTGTGTGTCTCATCAGCTTACGAATTTCTATTACTGAACAATCTTCTCCAAAAACATTTATCGCCCTTCTAAATAAGTGTCAACCAAGAGACATAAATATTAGACTTTCCACTGACAAGCTTAACATAATAGAGTAAGGTGGCTACTCCAAAGAAAGATGAAAAAATTCATATTGACTCAATATTTCGGTTTATTATCAAACCATCATCAGGAGTAAATGATGGTAAATGATGACTCCTGATGATGGTTTGATAATAAACCGAAATATCAATATGAATTTTTCATCTTTCTTTGGAGTAGTCACCTTACTCTATTAAGAGACATAAACATTTCCAAGAACAGACCAGTCAAATTCAACATGACAATATGCTAATTTCTTTATGAAATTTAAACGAGCCCCCGTTTCCTGATGTTCTCAATCACCATTGAGTACGATTTCTAACTCTCCTTCAATTAACTGGTTAAACGGCAAGTCATTAAATTCAATTGGGTTGCTAGAGTACTCAAAACTGAGCGAAGAGTGAGGCCACCTTAAACACTGTTTGACACTATCAGACGATGTTTAAATCATTCCAGACCTAACTGTTCGTTTACTTGTTCTAGAGTTTATGTTGACGTCAGAATGGTCATCACTATCAGACAACTAAAGACTTCAAGATCAAGAAGTCCATACGGTAACAGTTTACGATTGGCTTTGATTTGAAATAGAAAACTCTCGTTAGTCAAAACACTCAGCTACCTAGAAGATTTCTGCTACAATAGTCTCTCAGGAGGGGAATTTGGGTTAGCCCATTCGTATATAAATTCAATTTAATGTTTTATCACACGGGACATCGCTTACTCATTATTGTAAAACATGTGGGATTTGCCCGGTCTAGATCTTAACTGAAATGAGGGAAACCCATGCACGGTAGCCTGGCTTGAAACTGTTTCGTAGTGTCGGACTCCTTTCCAGTATTTATAAACTGTGTGACATACTCATGCGTAAAAAATAAAATACAATATTAATGAAATCCACAATCCTAAAAATGGATTTGGCCTTATCTAATTTTCATTTAAGATAACACACGTTCTGGACTGAAACTGACGAGACGCCACCACTCTACTCCAAAGGGCAATTCCAAAAAAAACTGATTAATTTTTTTTTCCTCACAGTATCGTTTTTCAAAAGCCCACTTGTCGTTCCTGTAAACCGCATACAGTTTACAAAAATCTCATTTCGTATCAATTAATTGGCTATCTACATTTAAACGCCAACGAACCGAAAACAATAATCTCCTCTTGTAAGAGTCACATAACGGACACAAGGGGAATCCGCAAAAGAGATCGGGCTAATGTGCTAGTGACAGCCGTTGTGTGGATTACTTAAAGTACGTCAACCAAAGACATGCGCTCTTATGAACCGAGATAAATGTAAACTTCGAAACCTGTCGACCGTATATTTTGAATACAAATGGTCCATATGTCTATATTTTATTTACTTACCGTGGGAGAGCTTCTAAGAGTTTCCCTCAGTGTCATACTTTCAATACACCCGATTTGAAGAAGGACGAGAAAGGACCCAAGAAAAATCTCCATTATTTCTTCTTTTTTATTGCCGACTGTAGAGGAGAGAAAATTCCCAAATGTTTTGCAATCAAGAGTTTCAGTATTTCAATGTTTTATATAGATTAAATTTGTGTACAGTTTTTACAATTCACCGACACTCTGAATAACAGTATCTGCATTGAAGGATATATCATATATGTAAATAGACAAATCATGATTTAGATTCTTAATATAAACAATAATTTTAATTCTTTTATATGATTTCAAATATAAATTTTTTAAAAAAATTAAAAAGAGAAACGTATTGTTTTTCTATTACCATATGTCAGACTCATTTTAAAATGTATGTCTGGGAAAAAAACATATTTTAGTGAAGCAGTTAAGAAAAACTTACCCGTGTTTGACAACAGGTGATGGACAGAGAGCTTTGTGGACCACGGGTGTGAAATAACTCACTCGTGGTTGTTTGATAGACTTATAAATGATTCGTGCTACAAGCCTATTACTGTAGTGACATTTCAATCCACTTATATATTTCAGCAATCGTGTAACTAATTGTGTTATTTGTCTTTATTTGCCCTTTGATAAACAGTTCAAAACTATAATAAACAATAGTTCACATTGCAAACAACACATGTTAAAGTGTGAACTGGTATCCAAACTTCAAATTAAGGCGTATATATCTTTATTTGTTTCATGTTCGTTCGATAATACGGTACAGAAAATTTAAATAAAATGAGTTAACGCTGTAACGTTTCACTAAAAACGACCCTAATCATCTTATAAAGTGCTTAATACCGACTATAAAATTCCTGTAATAGTTCCCAGATAATGTCGACATCCAGCGATAACAGCAATTAACTATATTCAACCATGGCTTAGCCGATTATCCACTGGACTACTAAACGCTGCCCACGTATACCACACATAGTTTCCAGTTTGTCTTCACAGTGTGCCACACATAGCTTCCAGTTTGTCTTGGGCAGTGTACCACACATAGCTTCCAGTTTGTCTTGGGCAGTGTACCACACATAGTTTCCTGATTGTCTTTACAGTTTACCACACATATGCTACAATTTGTTTTGACAGTTACGGCACCTAGGCTCCAGTTTATCCTTATGGTGTATCGAACATATCCTCCAGTTTGTCTTCAGAGTTAACCACACATAGGTTCCAGTTTATCTTTACAGTGTACCACACATAGGCTCCAGTTTGTCTTTACAGTGTACCACACATAGGTTCCACTTTGTCTTTACAGTGTTCCACGCATAGGTTCCAGTTAATCTTTAGAATGTACCACACAAAGACTCCAAATTGTCTTTACAATATACCACGCATAAGTTCTAAATTGTCTTCAGAGTGTACCACACATAGGTCCCAGTTTATCTTTACAGTGTACCACACATAAGCTCCAGTTTGTCTTTACAGTGTACCACACATAACTGCTATTTTATCCTTATATTGTACCGGACAAAGGCTCCAATTCGTTTTAACAATGTGCAACACATTCGTTCCAGTTTGTCTTTACATTGTACAACACAGTGGCGTCAGTTTGTCTTTACACTGTTTCACCCGTTGGTTCCCATTTGTGTTTAGTGTATAGGCTCTATCACTGTGTACGTGTACCACGTCAACACATGGTACTCAATCTGTCTGTGAAAATAAACAAATAGTCAAAAATACACAGAACAGAAAGCTTAATTTTTAAACGATTTATCTAATGCCATGTTTCAGTTAACAACTTTGAAGACTGTTTTTAAGCTGGTGAAGAATGACAATAAAATGTTTCGAACGGCTGTCAAGAACAGAGTCTAATAGCAGATGGTAGTAGCAACATATCAAATTTTAATTTCATCCATTCACGTAATATACTCTAATAATGTATTGTTGGGCTTTCTTTGCATGTTTTTTTAATGCCATGTATGTATACTATTGCAGTAGTCGGCTGTAATTGCAAATAAGTGCTCTTATGGATCGCGTATGAGCTGTTGGTGTTAACGATCACAAAATGTACTGTGTATTCTGAAGGTCAACTATATACAAATATCGGTCAACAGCTCTTGTATATTTCAAGTTTTACAGTTTAATAGTCTGTTATGAGGCAATAACTTTAGGTTGCGTTGGTGGCAATCATTTTACTTTAGTGGGTTCATGGCTTGATAGATCCCACCAAGGATCATAACGGTTAAGTTTATAAGGCTTAAATCTGTGTCGGGATTACTGTTTTTATAAGTGTCTTTTCGCTAACAGAAAAATAGCAATCTACTTCTATGTTAAATGACTGGTTTTATGCAAAGATGATTATTGTAGGCATAAATAGCCCTAGGCTAGCGTTATCCTCTTTTCCATACACCCGACGTTAAATAAAGATTGATTTGATTTGAAGACATAGTTGAGACTTTGTAATAATGTCAAGTATTGTTTAGGTCTGAACTATTACCATTCTCGATCGTCGCAGGAAAGCCCAACCAGGACATTCAAGTTTCAAGTTTTTCTTTATCTCAGTCTGGCCATACTGTGGCATAAGAGGTATACTTATACAATTTAAGGCGACGTGTTGTACAATTGGTTCACTGGTTCATCAACATTGTTGTGGACACAATTCACACAAAGCTTAAAGCCTGCGAAGCAGAAGAGATAAAATAAAGAAATAAATAAATAACAAGGGATGTGATTAACTGGGAAATCAGACCTTAGGATATAAATGAGTTGCGTTTTAACCCAGAATATAAAATTCAAACCGCGACTCCTAACAAATGACAAAATAAAGAGACTGCCTCAACCAATGTATTGAACACTAGTATCTCAATCTAAACTAAACACGTGTAACACTAATTCTATATATTGGTAAGATAACATTTTATTTTCAACAATGCACAATTTACGCTCCTTCAATTGAATGCCCGTAGTTTGGGCAAAAACGGGGATAATCAACGAAAATTGTTTTAAACCCAGAAATAGACCGAA
>JAVFBW010178238.1:0-20283 GCA_034783835.1 Mopalia ciliata
ACCTGAATATCTTACTTGTATTCACCAAGAAAACTTAACCTGAATATCTTACTTGTATTCAACCAGAAAACTTAACCTGAATATCTTAATTGTATTTAACCAGAAAACTTAATCTGACTATCTTACTTGTATTCAACCAGAAAACTTAACCTGAATATCTTACTTGTATTCAACCAGTAAACTTAACCTGAATATTTTACTTGTATTCACCCAGACAACTTAACCTGAATATCTTACTTGTATTCACCAAGAAAACTTAACCTGAATATCTTACTTGTATTCAACCAGAAAACTTAACCGTAATATCTTACTTGTATTCAACCACAAAACTTAACCTGAATATCTTACTTGTATTCAACCAGAAAACACAACCTGAATATCTTATACGTATTGAACCAGAAAGACCAAACTTGTATCTCTTACCTGTCTTCAGCCAACAATAAAACAAACCTAATATACTTCTTATAAACCAGAAAATCAAACCTAAACATCTTTCTTATCAGAAACTTGAAAACCAAATCTGAATATCTTACTTATGACAAACCTAAAAAACGGACCTGAATATCTCAATCATAAACCGGAAACCAAACCTAAATTTCTCTCCTGTCGTCAACCAAAAATACCTAACCTAAATATTTCACAAACCTAATCTCACTACCCTCTAAGGTCCGAAAAACCAAACCTGAATATCTCACTTATCATAAACCCGACAAAATACCAAACCTGAATATCTCATAAACCTAATATCATTGTACGTTAAAGCCAGAAAACCAAACCTGCGAATCAACTGTAGCCTGAACGTCTCACTATCCGTAAAAAAAATCACTCAGAAAAAGCATGAGTCTGATTACCCCCGAAATCGGACCAATCAAGGATGGGAGTTTTCATGGCAGTGTAGAAACTTGCCTGGACGCTCGCTTAAAACCTCGACGAATCTGTACGTTAAAATTATCACTCAGGTCGATAGTTTCCCTAATCAAGTCAAGGTTGGATATTTCTCTACAGAAATCTGTGTTGCATAACAAGCGGCAGTTCTCTGCATTACTTGTGATGGCTGTAAGAAGCCAATGTGCGTTATCCTCACACAGTAAACCTGGCACCCTTTTCTTTCCACGCAATTTGCTCCGATCAATAACTTTACCCCATCTGTCTCACTGCAGTGTTTCGCCGGATGCCTCGGAAAGATTTAGTCTATCTACTTCAGTTTGTATCCGCTCAATAATGATAAATTCCCCAAGTCGATTTCACACTTATCTATCCTGTGAAGAGTGAGGGAATACATAACATTCCCATTACCTGTAGCCTTGTGTAGTGTTTGTATTCGCACGGGATTCTATGTCCAAGTCCATCACAAGGACTAGGCCAGCATTAATCTATAGGCTCATATAGGAATCTTCCTAAGCATTCCCCGAAGTAACGTGTACTTTCGTACTTAGCAGTAGCGTAAAATGTTTAACTTCGCAGTACATAATACTTGTACAGCTTGTAGAAACCAAATAATGTTTATAATTCCAGTACACAGATTATGTTCTATAACGGTTTGCATGGCAAGATTATCTTTGTCGGTGTACAACGACAAAAGACCACAGTCGGTTTACACGGACAAATCGTTATGTCTGTTTACACGGACAGAAGATCACGGCCGGTGAACATAGACAGAAGAATACTGTCGGTTTACATAAACGGATAGTCTCTGTCGATTTACAGTGACAGAGACTTACTGTCGGTTTACATGGACGGGTGATCTCTGTCGGTTTACAAAGACAGAGAAATACTGTCGGTTTACATGGACGGATGATCACTGTAGGTTTACAACGACACAAGATCACTGTCGGTTTACATGGAAAGATGGTCACTGTTGTTTTGCATGGACAGAAGATTTAATACAGTCCGTTAACATTAACAGAAGATCGCTGTCGCTTTGATCACTATTAACTTACACGGAAAAAGTATCACTGTCTATGGACAGAAGATAACTGTCGGTTCATAAGGACAGAATACCACATTGTCAGTTCACAAGGACAGAATACCACTGCTGGATAACACGGACAGGGAGCAGTGACGGTTAATATAGAAAGAAGATCACTGTCGGTTTAAAAGAAGGGCGGATAATTGTTGATGTGCAATGGATCACTACCGGTTTACGTGGACCGTTGAGAACTGAGAGTTTGCATGGACAGATGATCGCTGTTAACTTACATGATCAGGGGTCACTGTTGGTTTACAAGGACAGAGCATAAGGCTTCTATCGGTTTTCATGGGTAGTTGATAACTGGTATTACATGGAAACTGTTAGTTTACATACGCAGAGGGACACTGTTGCTTGACAAGGACAGGGGGTTGATGTTGGCTTACATGGAGGCAAATGATTACTCTTATTTACATGTATAGGGGATTGGCGTTGGCTTATATGGACAGAGTGTTGTTGTTGGTTTACATGGACAGAGTGTTGTTGTTGATTTACATGGACACGGGATTGATGCTTGTTTACAACGGCATAGGGTAGCTGTTGGTTTACATGGACTGAGTGTTGTTGTTGGTTTTCATGGACAAGTAATTGGTGTTGGTTTACAAGGGTATATCATTGCTGTTGGTTTACATGGACATATAATTGCTGTCATTTTACATGGTAAGAGGGTCCCATATAAAGGTGTTCACTATTTACATGGCCATAGATTATTAAACTTTTTGCATGATGAGCGGGCTACTCTTCCATTGTTTACAAGGCCAGACAGTCCGCAGCATTTCCCCGTAAAACTGTGACTCTACGTTACTATAGAGTCACAGGTTTATGTATCCAGCATGTCCCGGAACTAAATAATAACGGCAAGATTATCCCCATCCGTGTACATTATCAGAGGGCCCCCAATAGTTTACCTGCCATAGAGTCATTTAAGGGGATCCTGATCGGGCAACTCGCTTCAAAGTTTTCATGATAAGAGACGTCTGCGTGTATCATGATCGGAAATAGTCCTTGACATTATGTCGTCAGAGAGGGAGTATAAAACAAAACTTATGATCCAGATGGGTTTTTTTAGGACTAGAGAGGTTGGGACCCGGTCTTCATGGTTTCTAAGCCAGACAAAGGTTTTCCCGATCAGATATTATTCCAAAATACTAAGATGACCAGAGAGTGATAAACGTATGTCGTTTCCGTTTTCAAGGGCTGCAACCAGAGTTCCAACAGTAAAGGCTATTGAGAGTTCCAAACAGTAGGGTCAGAGATTGTCCTAACGGTTATGAATAGTAGAATAGTAGAGTCCACACGGTTATAGCCACAGAGAAAGTCCAAATAGTAATGGTCGGAGATAGCCCACATGTTCACGTTTAGAGAATCCCAAACTTTAATTCAAGTCTTAAATGGTCAGAGAATATCAAGGGTTATGGACAGAGATATGTTAAGGGTTTTAAAGGTCAGAGAATACCAAGGGTTTTGGTCGGAAATAGCCCAAAGATTTACTCATCAGAGAATCCCAACGGTTTTGTTCGGAAATAGCTCAAGGGTTAAATGGTCAGAGAATCTCAACGGTTATGGAAGGCGATAGCTCATTGGTTAAATGGATCGGAAAATCTCAAACATTATGGCTGGAGATAACTCAACCGTTTAATCGTCAGAGAATCCCAACGGTTATGTTTGGAGATAGTCCAAATTTTAAGTTGTCGGAGAAAGCTCTAGGGTTAAATAGTCGAAGAATCTCAACCGTTATGGTAGGGGATAGCTCAAGGGTTAAATGGTCGGAGAATCTCAAACATTATGGTTGGAGATGGCTCAACGGTTATGGTCGGAGATAGGTTATGGGTTAAATGGTCATAGTTAATGCAAACGGTAATGATAAGGTCAAGTCACGACTGCTAATGTCTGAAAGTCTCATCGCCTTTTTCCAGAGATTCGCTGTGCCAGCGGTTCAGGACAGAGAGAGTTTCAACGGTTGTGGCCTGAAAGAGAATTCCAAAGTTTAAGGCAGTAGAATCCCAAATGTTACGATCATAGATAGTCCCATCTGTTATGGTTTGGGAGAGTCTCAACTGTTACGGTCGGAGAGTCCCAACTGTTATGGTTGGAGAGTCCCCGCTGTTACGGTCAGAGAGAATTCCATCTGTTATGGTTGCAGAGAGTCCCAACTGTTATGGTTGGAGAGAGTCACCACTTTTAAGGTCGGAGAGAGTCCCAACTGTTACGGTCGGAGAGAGTCCCAACTGTTATGGTTGGAGAGAGTCCCAACTTTTATGGTCGGAATGAGTCCCCACTGTTACGATCAGTGAGAATTCCAACTGTTACGTTCGGAGAGAATCTCAACTGTTATGGTAAAAGTTTTTCCCTACTGTCACCGTCGGAGAGAGTCCCAACTGTTACGGTGGAGAGAGTCTCAACTGTTATGGTTGGAGAGTCCCAACTGATACGGCCGGAGAGAGTCCCAACTGTTATGGTTGGAGAGAGTCCCAGCTGTTTTGGTTGGAGAGAGTCCCAACTGTTACGACCAGAGACTGTCCCTAATGTTATGACCACGAGACTGCCAACTGTTACGGTCGGAGAGAATCCCAACTGTTATGGCTGGAGAGAGTCCCAACTTTTATGGTCGGAGTGAGTCCCATCTATTACGGTCGGAGAGAGTCCCAACTGTTACTGTCGGAGAAAGTCCCAACTGTTATGGTTGGAGAGAGTCCCAACTGTGACGATCAGAGAGAGACTCAACTATTATGGTCGAGAGTCCCAATTAACTGCTATGGCTGGAGAGACTCCCTACTGTTATGGTCGAAGAGGGCCCCAACTGTTACGGTCGGAGAGAGTGCCAGCCGTTATGGTTGGAGTGGTCTCCATACGTATTATCAAGGATAGTGACAACTGTCAATGAAAGAGAGCGCACACGGCCCTAACGGCCAGAGGCAGTGAATCTCAAGTGCGATTGCCGTAAAAGTCCAAACATTTTACACCAGAGAGAGTTTATAACTGTCTTCATAATCAAAGAGATTCCCAAAAGGCTTGTACTGTCAGAGAGAGTTTCGAAGGATTTGCCCTGGTAGAGTGAATTTTGTCTGTTTGTTTTGCCTGAGTCCTCGATGGCTCCATTGTCGTTGTCTATTACATCCACACATCAATACTAATGTGATATTAATACACCTAGGCTTATTGATTCCTGCGGTGCGGCTGTAAGGTCAAGGGGGCACACATGCTGTACAACCACATATCACTCCACGGTAATATTACGATAATTAGATCTTTCAGTATTTATCTTACCGTCTGCTGCTTGCAATTATTCAATAATTTAGATGAAAGCTTATTTCATAGTATAACGTTCATCAAAAATACGTTCCGTCAAAATAATTCGTGAAATCACGCGATGTTCACCTTCCAGTCACTGTATTCAACTGGAGAGTTCAGCTCAACTAGCTGTGGACTAAAGCAACTGTGAGTCACATTACGTACGACTGGTCTCAGGTATAACTTCACAATTCTACACACATAACGATACATGCATTTACTATTACCCGCCTCTGGCCCCCTTCCAGCCGTCATAACGGGATAGACACAAGAGCTGAAGCCAGCGAATATCGCCTGTGCTTCATACTGAGCTAGGACGGTACAGGGTTATTGATTTCATGATGGACTCTATTTAAAACATCCAACTCGACATTTTTTCACACATATGGTGTTTATCAAAGAGGCAATCTTTCTAATCTCACCATAGCTATGACATCAAATGACTGAATACAGTTTAAAAAATGGGTAAAAAAAATTCACCGAAAGATGTTCCGAAATTCATCAATACTACTTACAAACTAATACTAGGATGCTCTGTTGAGCTACAGAACATTTTTTTATGAAGCTGATCGATGTTAGCCATTTTCAAGATCTCGTGGCATTTTTATGAGATTTTTTAGAAACTATATAGCCAAAATAATAGCATTTTTTATGTGTTCTGGATTTTACAGCTCTTTGAAAGAACAGCTTTCAACTAAAATCCAATACCAATAAGTTTGCAAAGTTTACTACAAAATGCATGATAAATGTGAATTGTTTGACAAGACGTGACATTTTAATACTTTTTGTTGTTGTTGTTTTATTGAATAATATTCAAATGCTCCAACGTAAAGAAGAGACTTTCATTTCAAGCTCTCATTTCTGATTAATCTTGCATGCATTTTAATTCTATACAAGATAATCACCAATATGTAACTATAGATAACATAGCCAACTTTCCCCTTGCACACCGGCTGACTAAAAGTTAATGTCGACGAACTATCCGTTTAAAATACTAGAGCTCAACTCCAAGTCGATCAAGATTTTCAAAACTTAGTAAATATGGTAATATATTAATTTTATTTCCAACCGAGGAATGAAATAAATCTACACAAAGGTTTCATTACCGCCCTTTCTTCTACTTTATCTTAATAAATAAATTCAAATTAAGGTAAATAAATAAATCGAAGTAAATTTATTTGAAAGGAAGCCATTTTGAACAAAATAATTAGGAATTCATTTAATTCATGAGTTTGAAAACGTTTTATGTGGTATGAAACTTCTTAATGATAGCGAATCTTGCAGAAAAAATACTGCCAAATAATATACCTTTTTTATGACGACATGCTCACGCAAGGAACTGCGCATGGAAGAGTGGGTTGTCAGGTTATGAAAGCGTGCATTGCGTCATCTACCCTTGAGCAATGTTATATAATTGTATAACACTGCCGCAATTTTTATCAGCATCAGAAAAAGAATGAGTCATATGATTGCACGTAACTGAACATTAATTGTGACAGCACCTGTAAATGATTGATGAATGCATGAAGTAAAGGCGACAATGCTTGTAAATAATAGTTTTTGTTTCATTGCAATATTGACTTTGATAAACTTTACTTTCAATTCAGTTGGATTGGGAAACGAGGTTGAATATCAAGCGATTTGCAGACGGTTTTGCGTCAGACTATAACCATTTCACTCGTATGGCGTCCGTCTACTTAAACGGTCAAAATTAGAGCCGGGTAACGCCAGGTTCCATAAAAGACCCGGGACCGTGGCTTAGTGCAAGGTTGACATATGCGCTTTACTAATCCTACTTTGATGCACCGTTCACGGGATCGAGTCGGGTATATGAATGAGTGACACAATGTGGCTTTGACAATGACGGGTATGGTTTTACTAGGTTTCCTTTTGGATTTCCATCATATTTAGACTAGGAACGAGTGAAATGGACAATCTGTCTTCATATAAGTGAAATACTAAAAAAAAAGCAGAAAAAAACACAATCAACACAAATTTTAACTGGTTCACTGTGTTGGAAAGTTAGGTTGCCTTATTTGTTGAGGAAATACAGTATGCCTATGCTCTCAAACGTTTTAACCAGTGTCAGCGATTCATACTAGCAATTATCTACTCCCCATATTCTGCCAGAAAGTATTTAACTAATAAGGAATACGTACATGTCATACTGATGTTCGTTTTAAGTCGTACTCAAGAGTATTTCACTTATATGGCGGCGAAATAATTCCAACAATAGTTGACCTTAGCAATTTAGCACAACCATATATTGTAAAGTGTTTTGAGAAAGTTGGAAAGTTAATCTTTCTCGAGTTCTAAGTCAAACAGTATATACTCTCCAAACAAGCTGTCCTTAGCCAGAGGCCGGACGTAAAATACAAGTGATACAATTCTAACCTAAAAATAGCAGCAGTAATTTGTATCTTGCTGGGTTTCTCTCTCGCTCATTCGAAATTCTCGTGAAGTACTAAAGTCGACACTAACTGCAAGCTCCTGGGGAACATTATAGCTACTATTTGAATAATACGATCATAGGTGTGTAGGAATGTGACACGGCGGATATGGTACTCTTGGCGAAAATCCTCTTCGCAAGTCAATTCAAATAACGACGTTTACAAGGATCGGATTCGTGTGCTGGAATTAAACATGTTGAATACTGTGCCATCTATCAGATCAATAAAAAACCTAGATCTGAAAATAAACTGGAATATTATTAAGACAAATGATCCGCCGAGTTGTAGCTACAAGTACACTCAAAGCGGATTTCTTGGTAATCCCGAGATGTCCGTGTCCGTGCTGATTTCAATCCCGGTTTTGTAAGAACCACTAGTTCTGACGTAATGCACCCGATGGCGTGTCGTGACTGTGTTCTATTCCCTACTAGGGAGGAAATTTATTTTCTGAAACAGAATAAATATTTGCTGAATTGGTGGAATAGAATGACACGTTTTTAGCTATAAAAATATATCAAAATCAGAGCTTTGATTTACCTAATAAAAAATGGCATTGGTCATATTGGATTTGATCTGTACAAAAACTATTGACAATTTGGCATTGAGTTATTTGGCTCAAGTTAAGCCAACTGATTTAAGTTTGCAATGATTGGTGATCTTATACAACTTCACTGTTACATTTTCTCTTTAGTAAAAACAAATTGTAAAACATAAAATAAATTCTGTCAACAAATCGAATTGACCTTTATTGTACTCAAAACAAACCTACTCGTAGGACAATTTGTAGATAATAACCGCGCGTCTTAAATACAAGTTGGTAGACTTCAGTTTATTGTACACAGTTGTTCAGTAAAGTGTGGTCTTTTTCAGGTAGAAAAAATACATCGACGGTTCTCTATTTAATTACGCTAATTAGCTAACACCGTTGGAGCGATTATAGAGCTGTTTGGGTTAAGCTGGGCGAGGATAAATAGTTTTCCCATAATGGCTGATTGCTTTCCTCAGGTGTTCCGCGATGCTCTCTGTCAACTGTACTGTGAACGCTGACCCCATACCGTAGCCAGCAGTACTTTCGGAACTAATGCATACCAATTGAAGAATTCATCCATAGACAACGTGTTAAGTAGATGCGACCAAGTCCATTTGTAATTTAGCGGTCAGACTGTAATGGTATATGTGTACTTAATGTTGAATAAAAACAAAGACGTCCACTGGGAGATCTGTGTTTACAACTAAATAGCTACAACGTCAGATGCCGAATTGGTAAACAGTTTGATAAAGCTCTCAAGTCACCCTCAATAAGTCCTTAATCTACCTCAACAAAACGATTCACAAGTTCCACCTATTTGAAAAAAACCGAGCAGAAATATTAACGAAAACGATGTACTGCATTGAATAACACATGAATAGTCTATGTGTCGCAGGGTCTCAGTTAACGAGTTTTTATGTTTAGCACCTGTTCAAATTGGTGGCTCATCTCCCAACTGCCATGGTCAATATAACTACTTTCCTAAAGGTTAGCATAACTACTCCTAATTGTTTTCATAACTCAATTCGTACTTGTCATGGTTATTATGACTTATGTCCTAATGGCTATTATAACTCGTCCTCAAATGGGGAGAAGAACTCATCTCTTAATAGTTGTTACGATTTGTCTCCTCGTGGTTTTCACAATTCCTCTCCTATAAATGGCTATTATAACTCATCCCCTGAAGGTTGACATAACTCCTTTCTTAAGACTCTACCGTTAGTCAGGAGTAACAAATGCGACTCTTATCTTTTGGTGTCTTTTGCGTGTATTTCCAAAGGATGACTCTATTAACAACATATATATTTCGAAAGCAGAGGATTTCAAGACATATTATGATTTCATTTATTTTATAATGACAAGAATAAAGAAAAACTTATTATAACTCCTCTCAAAGCGGTTTTTGGCCTAATGGTTGTCACAATTTGTCTCATCGTGGTTATCATAACTACTCTCCTAAAGGTATCATAACTACTCTCCTAAAGGTTGTCATAACTACTCTCCTAAAGGTATCATAACTACTCTCCTAAAGGTTATCATAACTACTCTCCTAAAGGTATCATAACTACTCTCCTAAAGGTTATCATAACTACTCTCCTAAAGTTTATCATAACTACTCTCCTAAAGGTTATCATAACTACTCTCCTAAAGGTTATCATAACTACTCTCCTAAAGGTTATCACAACTACTCTCCTAAAGGTTATCATAACTACCCTCCTAAAAGTTATCACAACTCATCTCCAATTGGTTACCATAACTCATCTTTTAATAGTTGTTACAATTTGTCTCCTCGTGGTTTTCACATCTCCTCTCCTATGAATGGTTATAATAACTCATCTCCTGAAGGTAATAATATACCGCCCTCCAATTGGGTACAATAACTCATCTCTTAATAGTTGTTACAATTTGTCTCCTCGTGCTTTTCACAACTCCTCTCCTATGATAATAACTCATCTCCTGAAGGTTGACATAACTTTTGTCCTTATTGCTTTCATAACTCATCTTGTAATTGTCATGTTTTTTTACTCATTTCCATATGTTTATCATAACGCATCCCCTACTACTAATGATTACCATAACTCAGATCCGTTTCGTTATCAATAGTAATATTGCTGCTAAGTTTGTCTCGAAAGAAGCTCCCCTTATGTAAATAACATCCATTTAAACCTGAGAATAAATATTCGGCATGTTTTTTTTATTTGATGCCGATATGTACATATTCTTAAGAAAGCGCTTTATGTTAAACTCTGATCTAATAAAAAAAAAATGCTATTTAAACCGATGTTCACTCATGGTCTTTAATGTAAGGCAAACAGGCCTTCCTTTGAAGAAAGGGTCAGACTTTTGAAGAAATTGCTGGCTTTTTAATTGCTTCTAAAACCCCCCAAGTGAAGAGCCTTTGTAAATAGGCTCCTTGGCCGTCAAGAAGTTTTCCATTCCATTAGAGTTCTGTTTAATTTGTTGGCACTGATAGTTCGGCCAGAGAAAGCAGCGCGTTGCAAGTGAGGACTGCGGGGAATCCAACAAAATTGCCAATTTTTCCTCATCTCATTTCTCGGTGTTTTGGGAGAATACTGCTAAATAGGACACGACACGTTACACAATCAGCAATGGACTTCAGTGACTGTCCCGGTCGTTTATGTTTTTATCTGTATCTTTATAATTACCTGTCACTCTTACAAGAGCTTTAGCTTAACCTCTTGGTGATACATACTGCAGCTGAAAGTTAATACTAATGAACCACGATGGTGAATAATCGTAAATAGGTCCAAAATTTGATTTATTTTTATTTTTTGATCAAGACTAGTATTGTACCTATTTTTTTTTTTATTTTTATTTATTTTTTTTTTAATGTGCCTAGCTGTTTAGATAATTGAAAGTCGTAAGAGATTCTTACAATCATGTAAGGCTGCAAATGACCAGATGCGGCAATGGGATTGATTTTGTGTTTAATGCATTTATGATTTACTGTTACCGCTTGCTTAGCCAATCTTCTCCGGCTGACAAGATGTAGTAAACGTTTCATTAAATCATTTAATTCCAGAATCAGCAACAGTGTTACCAGTCACCCGCCATACAGCTGCTTAGCTCTTTATCAGAATTTCTTCCTACGCGCAACCATCAAAAACGTCTATTGTAATTTTTCAGTCTGGGATTATTTCATCATTCACTTGTTTTGCATGACTGCACACAGATTATTTATTAACTTCAATAACGTAGCCAGAATAGTTTACATATTTCATATCGAGAATGTTGCCGTATCATACTGAGAGGACCACCTGGTCATATCGACACTTCCTTGCCATACCGAGACCACTTGCCGTATCGAGAATTCTACCCTGTCATATCGAGAAAGCCATATTGTCATATTGACAATACTACATTTTCATATCCAACACAATTTCTTTGTCATATTGACAACAATGCCTTGTCATGTTAAAAACTATGCCTGGCAGTATCGACAGTATGACAAGGCATTGTTTTCAGTATGACAAGGCATTGTTTTCAGTAAGACAAGGCATTGCCCTCAGTATGACAAGGCATTGTCATACTGAAAACAATGCCTTGTCATACTGAGGGCAATGCCTTGTCTTACTGAAAACAATGCCTTGTCATACTGAAAACAATGCCTTGTCATACTGAAAACAATGCCTTGTCATTATTTAAAAACAACGCCTGGCATTATCGGGAACCCTACCTTCACTTCCATCGAAAGGCGGTCCTCTGGCATCACGGTATTCGTGAAAGTGACGATTTCACAAACATTGTCCATTGTGACGTCAATGAGACATACACGAATGTCGACCGTTTGGCGACAAAGGACCGCATGAAATACCCCTTATTCGACATTTCGAGACTGCCATTGGCGGAAAATCATGGAAACTCGTTAAAGTCGTGATCGATCTCATCATTCACCAGAAATTATCGATTTTGTTTTTTCTAAAAATTAATTACACGGCCACGAGGATCTCGATTAGTTAAAACCTATTTTCGTTGTTTTGGAATATAATAGAATATAAAAGCCCGATGACAAGTTATACCTGGCACACTGCAGGGAGCCGACCAGCCCAATATAAATATTACTTTTTTTAAGTAGCAATAATTATTTATTATCCGTTATATTTCATTAGAACTGTAAGGAATTGAAGGTATACAAAAAAAATATCCGTTTTCAGTCGTGAATGTCTTTAAGAGACATTTTAAAGACTTGACACTTTTGTGAAATGTGTATAACACGTTATTACCAAAGAGCGAAGAAACTTTAATTCATATGAAATTATTATCTTTGTCAAGCTTACCGTCCTTACGTTGCATTCCTCTTTTTCGAACTCTTTAGCCTTTTTCATCTGACTAAATTGCTTCCTTCTTAATTCGGTCACTTTTCGATGTGTGGGATCACCTTAGTACGCACCAATTTTAGGTTACTAATTTCGCATTCTATCTGTAGGCTACCCATCATCAGATATTTAAAGACAAATACGTATGACTCCGTCACTTCCTTCTGTGTGATACGCCAAGGACTCTACACAGTTGCTATGCCAACACCCATCGTTGGCAGATCTTTAACGATAAGGCAATCGAAGAAACGTCTGTGTTTATAGGAGTCCTTCATTTCTTTCGAAGTGCCTGCAAATACTTAAACCGTTATCAAAGTGAAAGGTTTACTAGGTATCCTTTAAAGTACCAGTACTATATAGACCTCACACACAATTTAACACCGAACCAGTCCATTTAGCAGTATTTACAATGAAACATTATGATTGCATTGATTTTTACGGGCGCATTGATGCTTTGTTTGAATATTAAACATTAAGATATATTTCTCAGAAGTTAAACAGCATGAAATTATTTTACATTTCATCACTTAACCGTGACCAAAACCACATTTAACCGTGACCAAAACCACATTTAAACGTGACCAAAACCACATTTAAACGTGACCAAAATCATGTTTAAACGTGACCAAAACCACACTGAAAGGCGACCAAAACCACATTTAACCGAGAACAAAGCCCAGAAATGATCAATTTTCCCGGGCAATGAATGACAACTAGAAATTTAAGGACAACTGGAAGACTTTGGGCTTGCCATAGAAGAAAGCATTGGAGGGTTTCCGCTTTGCCGTAGTCCTAGACACCTATATGTAGGCGAATAATCTCAGACGGTATGAACAATCAATCGATTTTAATCAGCACGGGTATTGATCTATTTAGTATTTTAACAGAATTGATTTTTGGATTTTATTTGACATGGCGGATTTTAAAACTGATAGTCATAGAGAACTGCAAATAATTTCGCAGCATAAATAAAGTAGGTCTGAGATTTGAAAACTGACTTTTAGCGGATTAATGAGATTTCTCTCATTAATCATCTGCTTTATGCAAATCTTTCCTTTATAGCGTGATAAAAGAATGGGTGTTTCCCGAGCATTGCCAGAACAAGTTTTATTTAAAACATCCAAGTAAAATCCCCCATTGGCAGTTTCTACTCAGACTTTCATTCAGACTTTGATTGGTTCCCGACAAAGTCTTTATTTTAAAGAGCCAGTAAAACGTCCGCTTCCTTAGATACAACATAAACTACTGTTTGAAAAGCTACAAATAACAAGACCTAATTGACCATGTTAGCAGTGATCCTGTTCTGGCCATCCTCGAAAGAAACCATCGACTATATCAGTGGCTATAAGCGCTGATTTGGGGTTTACTGTGGACACTGGTAACATATTTTCGGCAGAGTGACTGAACTTGTATATTCCCACGTCGATCCCTGCGACCCAATTATCCCAGTTAAGTCGATTGATTGAACTTTCCATAGTGTATTGTTTTCTAAGAGATTCTCTGTTGATATTACGTGACGGATCATGAATCAAGAAACCCGATAATTCACACAATGAAAGCGCCCCCATTTATTGGCACAATGACCCTATTCGTTGGGTGCTTGTTTACTTCAACATGGACATAGATTTTTTCTGTGAAGCAGAATATGCATTTTGAACTCATTATGTTAAATGAGTTCACAGATCTATACAAAGACTAAAAAAACAGTTAATGTTTAAATAATTATACACAACTGCAAATAGAAACTAAAAACCATATATAAGGTGGATGGAACCGTTAAACTTTCAGTGAATAACGTCCTGTGATTGTCCTGTCTTTACTTTATTGGCTGTCAGTGGTGTCCGAAATGGTTATCTTCGCCCATCTGGTGTCAAAAGACAAACTTTCTATTTACAATTTATATTAATACATATCATTCCAAGGAATCAAAGCCTGTGTTAAATGCGCAGTAGAAGATAGTATTACTTCGTATTGTGCAGTAGTATTTACTCGGAAAGAAATATTTTGATAACATACTGAGTATATTGCCAAATGCTCAAAAACTGAAACAATTATTGCATGTATAGATGAAGAAAAATATGATAAAATTAAACAATTTTCTGACGGAGGCTCTAGCTTTGAAAGCTCAGAGGGCTACAGGATGTGTATTACTGTACCTGTGTGCATCGAAGCCATCGGGATTATAATTATAATGTATTATGTATTCGACCAGAGGAGTGCCAAATATAGCTTATTCCTAAAAACAATAAATCAATCAATTATATTTACACGGCGGGTGGTAGGAGGGAATTCATGTTGCCGCAGAGCTACGTGGGTAAAGGTAGCCGATCTGTTTGTGATAATATTGGATTGATGGCTATAATAATGACCAAATTTGTTTAAAATATAAACACGGTGGAATGTTTATTATAGTCCATTGCTCTGGGGGAATTGCGTGTGTGGTTCTTAAAATATGCGCTGTTAAAAAATTCACTTCTTTTGTTGAAATGCCAGAAGAATAGATGTATCAGCCTTGCTCGCCTTGCTTGCCTTGTTCAAAATCATCGCAAA
Source organism: Mopalia ciliata (assembly GCA_034783835.1). Taxonomy (NCBI): domain Eukaryota; kingdom Metazoa; phylum Mollusca; class Polyplacophora; order Chitonida; family Mopaliidae; genus Mopalia; species Mopalia ciliata. The sequence goes on from JAVFBW010178238.1 coordinate 15,127, forward strand.
CACGTCAAAGATGACTGTTAATGGTAATTTGACATGTCTCATCAGGTTCTGGGAATCATTCCATTGGTACGTTTGTACCCTTTCCGATGTTCGATCCTTTTGCACACAATGAGTTTGCCTACTACCCACTTGAGATCTAAATAAGATCTGACCGTTTGCCAGCTTGCAATCTCAGAGGGTATAGATTAAAATCATGACTAGTCTGCGAATGTTCCTTCTGATTCGGGGTTCCTTGCTCAGATAACAATAGTTTGCCTATCAACTTTTGTCCTATATCTGGTATGTCGATAATAGTTCTTGGCTACAACAACGACAAGTCAATTTGTTTCAAGGCTGATTCTGGTATAAATTGCTCGTGTATCGTTGGTATGAATATTCAAATCACGCGGCACTATGGCAACCAGATTTATGTATGTCACCAAGAGTTGTAAGCACGAATTCCAAGCGAACACAACATCATAACTTATAGAACATCCCTTTTTGAAAACTCCCTATAAGTCTTATCAAAATGTTCACATCGCGCAATGATTTTTGAACACGAACAAGATGATCAGATTAAATGTGGATCTATTGATCCGATGTAGGACCTACAGGATTGACTCCCAATACAAATCATTGACCAGCATTATTATGTTAGGAAAACTTGGTACAGCTAAGAAAAAACCCAATGCCTATCCCTCATCGTTGTCTTATCAAATTTTATTTGTGCTACGTGTAAATATTGGGCCAAATAAAAAAAGTCTTCCACGGTAAAAATGTATTTTGTATACAAATAAATCGTTATCTAATGAAAACCTATTTAATAATCTTTATTGCTTTATTGTTTTGGGTAAACAAAAAGTGTTCTTCCAGTCAAATGTCGAAGTTTTCTATTTTCCGACTTAGCTTGACATACATATTAGTATTTTTATCTGTCCCAAAATGTATTTTTCGAGTTAAGGATGAGCTAACTCCAATATACTTCGTTGAACAGCGAGACTTTTCGTTTATTTGACTCATAATTTACAACGAGGGGCTTACCCGGAATGCAGGTAATCAAGTTGAACAAACCCATCTATTACTTGTCCACGAGGTAACGATGTCATTGGAGATCACATTAAGGAATATACAGTCCCAAATGAGTCGGTCTGGTCAGGGGAGACCTGATAGACATGAATATCTGACAGCAATGGGTTACAAGGCTAAACTGGTGAATGGAATGATATCAGCTTCCGAAAATGCTTATTCGATTTTAACCGCTATGCATTTGTCTGATTGTGTTCGTAAACTTAACTCGTCAAATGGGACTCTAATGCAAAGTTGTGCCGTCTCGGATCCACAAATTGCCCACAAGTGAATGCCAAATACATTGGTTCTATTTAGAGTCGTTGACCAGGATTAAACCTCGTATCTTTAAACATGTTAACCCTATGATTCATTTCTGTTAGATTTGATTGAGCGGAGGGTTCGGAGGGAGCTTCCTGTAACCATGGTACTATGAGCGCTAAGGGGCAACATGAACGAATATACTTGTGATGTATTTGTATTACGTCTTGGGATTTTCTTGTATTTGTCCCATCTTGTCTTTATTTGTTGCAATGGTGTCGAGGGTGATTTCCTCAACCCATTGGATCGGCACGCCGTCATGTGAGTGAACTAATTGGCGTTAACTTCAATCAAACATGCAAAGTGTTTGCGAGCTTGATCTATTGTGTATTTGTGACTTTAATCCACATACTACTTTATAATAATTATATTCTGTCGGTCAATTCTGGCGCAGTTTCCATACAAACTAAGAATACTTCCAAAAGTCATCGAGTAAAAAATTAATGTGTAAACTTGAACGTGGTGAATTTTTTCCGTTGATATTTTGTGCTGTTGGGGGTAATGGTGTTGCATTGCGATCATTATGCATTCCGTCATGTAAGACAAAACACGAATTTTTAGTTCAGGATTAAGTTTTATACAAGCCCTTGCCGTTATTATGATCAGTTAACCTAGCCATAAACCTGACCCTAGATTAACCCTAAACTTAACCTTAGCCATAATCCTAAACATAACACTGGAATTGACGTAATCTAACATGACAGATGTACCAATAATTGGCTAATAATCATCAGTCATGAATCTTGAATTCGGTTGGACTTAAAAGTGTTCGTTGACCAAACGATATGGTATAAATGTCTACCATAGTTAGGTAGCAAAAGATCAACACACTCAAAACACTGTTTTTCATTGTATTGTTGGAATTCACGTCCATCATAAAAGTGGAATACACCCCCTTCATATAATCGAGATACCCTTAAGTATGGCGTAAAACAATTAATAAATCGATCTCAGCAAAATCAAGTGTTTTTGTTGCCTTGTGATATTCACACAATATTAGAATTTATCCAATAGGACCCAAGGCCAACATGAAGCCTGTCTCGAGGGAATTTTTTATTTGCCTTTCGCGCTTGTCCACCATGTCACGCCTTTCTTTTCTTCGTGGGCGGTTTCCTCGCCGAATCGGATGAGTGAATTGGCTATTGTTTGGTGTAAACCCCCAATCTATGAAACGAACCAAAATCATTTTTAGAAAACAGTATGACTACCAAACTCATGCGATGTAATGTGCTATAATAGCTCTTTGTGTGTTCACTAAACATTCATCCACAACGGAATGTATCGCATGCATCGTCATCAAATTTCACAACCTGGTGATAGACTATTATTACAAGCTATTTGCGGCAAGTGCGCCTGCGTACAGCATATTAATGCATTGGCAACAGCGAAAGAATCTACACTGAAACTAATATAGAGAAGTAATTACCCATACAAATATGTCCTTAATTTGATCAACCGCGTGTTCGAATAGACCAGAGGTAAATCTAATTGTGTCGACTCTTCATTAAGGTGCACTATTGGCTTTATTGTCATTTATTCTAGGTAAAACATCACGTGACCTTATAGATAACACATTTACTGAATGCCTGCACATGACAAGTAACGAGAGAAAATGCGTGAAAAGCCAATCGTGTACCAAACTCCGATTCTTCACGTCATAATATAGTAGAACCATTCAAAAACTTTGGCTATCTCACAATTGTTTCCTGAAGTCGGGTTGACTTATTTTATTTTTCAATTTTACAAAACAAGAGGTCGGGCCAAATCTGGGTCAGGCTTGGTGATTTCCACTTTCACTTATCCTACGTAGCCTATGGGATATATCATTGATTAACTGTATCAGATTTGAAAGTGTGAGCCAATACATTTAAACCTTCCATTTAGTATCAGGTTAACTAAGCAACTGACGATGTCGGTGAAAAAACAACCCATTAAATCCAAGGGTCTTATTGAAAGCGATAAACAGATGGGTCCAATTTCCTGCCTTCCGGACAAATAATCTCTTAAATGAAACTGACTCTAAACAAACATTATATTGGGGGAGATCTCTACCTACGTCCAACCAGATTGAAGACGAAATAATAATGGTGCGTGACGCCTCATCAGTTACAAATCAGTTGAGTGATTGGATTTTGATTGATTGCGTTTGATTGATCTGAGTAAGATAGTTTTAAATCCCGGTATGTTTCTGTTCACCGAGCTTACTAGTTTCTTGACTTTGGCTGATAATATCTCGGCCGTACCCGTTGTGGATGTGAAATTTCAAGAATGAACAATCGTTTGCAAAGCTATGTGGATAAGTTCAATTCGTTCTGTAAATCTAACCTAGTGCCATTGGTAGATCTAGCGGATTTTATTTGCCCTGTTTCCGTAAAAATCTGTCTAAATCCGTAAAAGGCCCTCCGAAGCGGGGGAATGATTACGGGAATAAAGTGATTAGTAATAGAAATCTTTGAAGAGTTTCACTCAGACGGAGCCATTTGGAGTGGATGGTAAAATGAACAGTCTGAGTGTCCAGACATCGATTCTGTCGCATGACAAATCCCGGGGCTAACATCTACTACAGTGCTGACGTATTTAAAATCTTCCCGATAATAGATCACTATAGTGAGCTCTCAAATGGAAAGTTACTCCTTGGGACCGGATCGGTTAACTTCGATATCTAACGATCTGTGATTGATTAAGAAATATATGAACCTGCTCTTTATTTTCTTGACAGTCAAAAAACCAATTTGCTTATGTGTCACTATTAAAAACAAAACATAATTTTGAGATTTTTTTTTGTCAATTTCCGTATATGGAGGGATGATCCCTTAGGGCGATTTATACATTTTTAAAAAGTTGAACAACTTTCGATTTCAATAAACTTATCTTACGGTGTGTTATGAGCTGCTATTAGTTTTTCTGTATGTTGTGTTATCAAATTCCGCCAGTTGATATATATGGGAGCAATACTGGCTTGGATAAGGCATCTTCTAAACGCAATCGTCAATATTTTATCCTCAAAGAATCCATGTAGACGTTATTGGTCTGGAGTTGGCGGGCGGTCGTGGTGTAATCCTGGCTTGTAGATGTATACAGTGTAATTAAATGATTATCGCTCCTCACAGACTTACAGGATTTGTGTATTTACGTCAACCTTTTATGGTTTCTTCCCGTTAGCCAATCAAGACTCGTTCTTTTCTATAAGTCATCCCAGGTCACATTCTGTGAAACTCAAGCAGTGTGTTTTTAGAAAGCGATAGTCTCTTTTGCTTTTGGGAGCAGTCGTAGATCTAAACAAATGTAGTCATGTTATAGCTTCTCGTGTGTATTAACACTGTTAAAAAGAAGTTTACTGTACCTGGAAGTGAGATGAATCACGGGGAATCTGACTGATCAGATCACGTGACTTACAGATCTTAATGAAATTTTAAAAACTCAACAAAATTTGCTCAATACATTAAATTGTTGTACGGATTGTGAAATTAAAATATCTGCTCCAAAATCTTTATCATTATTTAGATTGAAGTCCCGTGTAGTATACCATTAAGACGTGTCATCACTCATTATAAGTTATAGACCTACACTTAATATACAAATATAGTCAAGCCTTGATGTGAAATAACCCGAGACATTCATCAAACCCTTGTCAAACAAGCAAACAACCAATGCCATTTTCCCAATATCAACTATTATATATACGGACAAATGACTTAACTTTCTGAATTTCTTGAAGGTCTTCCCAAATGGTTCATACCTAGAAAACGTATAAAAATAGTCCAATATTCACTGAACGATTTGCAACTTGTT
>JAVFBW010178239.1:0-10802 GCA_034783835.1 Mopalia ciliata
AAGCTCCACTATTACGAATGTTCTGACGTCAGAGGACCGCTTTGCAAAGATAAAATTACCTCCCTTGCCAACTTCCCGGGACTCCCATTTACACTTCTTTTGTTCCGTTTCATTTAATCCTACACCTGAGAATTTGTATTAAGTGCTACATATTCATCACACAATGTATATTGCTGTTACCTTCACTAACGAAATATGTAAGCCAAACGAGGTTTTGGGGGTTATGGCGTTACGACATCAGAGTGACGTCCCTTTGCTAAAATTTCAGAGCTATATTTTCTTGAAAAACAATAACTCCTACTGTTAAAGTATAGGCAGGCTGCCCTACCGTGCCATCAAAAGTCAACGTCATTCTGCAAAGGGACGTCAGTCTGTTGTCGTAACGGCATAACTCGAAACCCCCGTATTGACCCATACCCACTTCAGGTTACGATCTATTCAGAAGGTAATCTCTGAGCCTTTCTCTTGGTCAAGAATGATTCTTTGTCCACATCCACAGTTCCAGTGTGATTGTGTAAATATAGGTCCCGTTCAGCCAAGTGCTTGGTTCAATTCGGGTCTTGGTTCACTACGTTTTCTTTCTCCATATTCATAAATCAGTGGCTAAGGTGTTGGATTACTTTTCATCATTCGATGTACCATTACAGACCTCAGACGGTACCTCGGGTATATAAGAAGGTCAAATAAGGCGACTCCGGATATCGTGGAGTTGGTTTAATAATTTTGTTAAGGTTTATATCCTTTTTAAGGCAGGCAGGAAGGAGCACAATTCTTAGCAATTGAACACTTATTAAACAATAAATAAGCACTGGGTTTTGTATAGAAAATTTCCATGAGGCATGGGGCATAGCAGTGGAAGAAAATGAAACCCCATGGAAAACTAATTCACAAGCCCTGTATTATTTATTACAGGTGCGTTTTTATATTTCACAGTGACCACCATTAGGTCCCAATCAACGGCGTTCATTACACTTGTGACAGGCTGTATAGATTCAAACTTGGATGCATATTTCTTAAAAGTAGTCTTTCCGGAAAAAACGCAAAAAACGGAGACTTTTACAGTTAACTAAATTCATGTTGCCTTTTTTCTTTCTCACTCTTCCTAGGGACCTACAGCTGTTTGGTGGCGAAGTTTACTCTGACGCGACGTCTTTCTTTTTACATGGTGCAGACCTACATCCCGAGTATTCTAATCGTTGTATTGTCTTGGGTTAACTTCTGGTTGGATCCGCAGGCGACTCCTGCACGTGTCTCCTTGGGGCTGCTCTGCGTGCTCACCATGACAACGCAAAATTCCGGAATCCTTTCGACACTGCCTCGTGTTTCTTACGTGAAATCAATTGACGTTTGGTCGTCTGCTTGTCTCGTTTTCGTCTTTGGGGCCCTAATTGAGTTTGCACTTGTCAATGTGCAAACTCGAAAACAAGAAATCTTTGAGAAAAAAATGGCGTTCAAACTGGTAAGACATTTTTCCCTTCGGGCAAGAATTAGCTTAAGTATATGGTCATTGTCATGCACGTCTGTATGTCCATAACTGTATACGCTACGCTATAGATAGTGCACGGAATACTCTTAACCCCCAACTTTGACATTATTATTTTTTGATGTTATGAACCATATTGAAAACGGAATTGAAATAAGAATAGTTACTGTTCTTTCAAGGGTAACTTTTTGATACTCGGCCCTGAATATAATATTCGAAGAACGCAATGCATGGATTACAATTTATTGTTGTAGTACCTTTGCACCATATTGAAGATTGGAATTACTGTTATATAATTCTTAATCTTTAGACGATTCGACCATACTTGAAAAAAAAGCTTGGTTAATAAATCAAGAACGTATTATTGGTGTAATTTGGTTGCTTAAGAAACTTTATTGAAATCAATCATCATCAGATTATTACAATTAGCAAATTTATCTCCTTTTTCATAACTTTTATAATAATGCGGTAGCTTTAAAAGGGAGCATAATTTTCATAATAATACAGTAGTTTTAAAAGGGAAAACCTTTTTTGGTCTGCTGATGTCATTTGACGCCTTGAATAAAGTGCACAGTGTTGAATTTAAAAAATTAAAAAATTGTTTCCATTAAATATATCATTGTAAAGAGATCTTTCCCAGGGGTGCTTGTATGTAAAATCGAAGTTGTGACATAGCCACGACTTTGTCCTTGTGCGCATACGCTATCAAGTTTCTGACAAACCTAATGCTTTTTTCCCCCTTTTTTAAATCGGTTTTTATCGATTATTAAATATCAAAAACAAAAACGTTTCAACTGTTGAAAACACGTTTTCCAAAAACGTTTTGTCAAATGGAACTTTTGGGCTTTTAAAACCTACTCATTTCAATTGATGGATACTAGATTTTATTAGATCCATAACATAACCGTTTAATCATACTTGAATAAGTCGATCCTCGTGTTGGTACTTTTGCGTATCTCTTTTATGTGTTATGCATATTTTTTTCTCCAAAGTGACATATATTAACTAACGAACGCTTTTTTTTCTCACGTTTTTGATTAGGGTTTCTGGACATCCGCTTTTCTCTTACTATTGAGGGTAGTTGAAAGGAGCCGATATGTTTGTTATGGTTTAGTATTGTCATGTGAGAGTCCTGTATTTGTCCTGCCATGTTTTCTTTTGTTGCCAGTGGTGTCGGGGGTGGTTTCCTTCACACATTGGGCTGTCACGCCGTCATGTGAGTGAATAACCTCAACTATATGGGGTTAAACCCAAATCAAACACATCAACAAACGTATTTGATATGACCTTGAACTCCTTTTATGTACGTGCATGGTGTGTTGAAGGGGTCACCCTTGGAACCCCTTGATAATCAGAATTGTATCAAGCATACAGTTTATTTGCTCAAATGTATTCCTTATAGTTGAATAACAAAGTAGCGGCTAATATTAGTTAATTGTATCATTGTTAAAAATCAATTTACAGGCGAATATTCTGCCAAGCAATGGGATTGCTACACGCACGATTCCAGAGGACCCGCAGAAAACTGGCCAAGGCTGTTCACGAACTATTGTTTTCACTGCCGACAGAGTTGATTTGGTGTCAAGGATTATGTTCCCTTCTGCGTTTCTCATCTTTAATCTGGTATACTGGAACCAATACCTTAACTAAAGAAAGTCCATAACGATTGTGATGAATTTTCATTCAAACATTCTTGTTATTACAGTCTGAAAAGCGTTCATTGTTGAAGTTATAGAGAACATTTGGCACAATCGGTTGAATTGGTCCGTATTTTTTTTTTACGGTGTATAATTCATTCACGAAGATTAATGAGCGATTCGAATTGACATAGTATGACAGTTGTATTTTTTTTCTAAATTAGCTATAAAACCCAATAATATTATATACCTATTTAACCAAGTTTTGCACGAAGTCATATTTACTTACTTATGTATTTAGTTTAAGTATCAACAAAATGTTTGTTGTGCTTTGCCTAGTATGAAACACATTTTTACATTTCCAGTTACGAAAATTATATTTTATAAATTTACCAAATTATTCATTAAGAAAAGTTAGTAATCGGGTCTTGGGCAATTATATTTCAAATATGACATGAACTTTGTTTAACTTATCAACGAAACTAAACAAGAGTCTAAAAGTCAATAAATATGACTGGACAGATTTTTCGTTATGTTATATTGAAGCCAACCTAGTAACTGTTTATTTAAAGTACTGGAACCAATTGAGTGTGTAGTTTTACCTTTACCTTTACAGTTTAGTGGATTTTTAAAATCTTTTTGTAGACCGATTTGTTTATTATATATTGATGACCTTAAGTGCTTTTAACATTGCTTTGTGTTAACTTGTGGATATAACTGATAATAGAATATTTATTGTATTTCCTTATCAAAAACCAGTTTAAGTGGTCACACCTTGTTTGTAAAATACTGAATTTTTTAATCCATTTTCAAGTAGTAAACAAATCATAGTCATAGGTTTGTTGTTGTCTCATTTAATTCTCTAGAATAAGAATTAACTCATTCAACCGATTGAAAAATGGTTTTGCTGTATCAATGAAGTTGAACGGTATTTGTGATGGGATATCTGGCTGTAGTCGTCATTTATTTAATAATAAATCTGTTTAAATTTAGGCTTGTTAGGACAAATGATCTAGAGTTACCAGCCATTAGATCGATGTAAGAGCGGTGTCTCAAGGTGTTAACATAACGATTGTCTAACACTTTGCGGACAAACGTCTTCTCGGGTCAAGTAGCCAGAAAATTAAATGTCATTTAATATCTGAATGGCGTTATTCTCGTTCAGTGGATGGTGGCAACGCTGAATGGTAGCACGGATTGGTCGTCGAGACGCCACAGATTTAACCGTCTTTGTGTGATGGCAAATATATAATGGAAGCCAGACGTTTATTTGAAACCACCCAGAGGATTCGATTTAAATTTAACTTGCACCTAACGCTCATCAGGCGCCATGTCTCCAGAGTTGTTTTCTTTCGGACTTAAAGACTCATTTCATCCCCTTCATCCACATGTATTTGCTATTTATTATATATTTTAATACTGTTCAATTGCTATGACTATCATTATAGTACTGGCTCTAAATTGAAAATCATATCGCCAGCGCTTTTAACGAATACAATTTATACTATTTATTAAAACATATCAAAACTGCTTCGCGGAAAAGAATAGCAAATACGTGAATTTTTATACCACCATGTCATAATATCCGCACTTTACCCCTTACAGCCTTTTACCCTATCAAAAATGCCACATCAACAAAAGTCGAATGTACTAAAGATACACGTTGCGTTCCACTGGGAATTTGATCAATAAATCTCTTCGTCGCTGGTAGCATGTCACGTGACACACTTGCCACAAACCAAGGAGACAAAACGTGACCTAGTTAAGCTAAATACACCAAAACGAGACTTTCTGACGCTTTTTGATTGGCCCGCGTGTCGTGTAACCAGTAGCCGATCAAATGACTTGTTTCATACTTGTGATTAATGAATTTTATCACAGATAAAAGTTTGTATTGTTGACTTAAATTCTGGATCAAATTATTTCAAAGCATATAACATGGTTCTGTTACTATGTAGAAAGCTGTATTTGTATTTGCTGATTATACAATCAACTGATGGGGAATACAATTAATATATTCATCTCTGTTGTGGCCCATACTGCTACCCGATGACATGTGTGTACAGTACAGAACCTAATACATACCAATGTGTGTTTCACTTTTTTTAATATGTGTGTGAGTTTTTAATTTAATTGAACGTAGTTCCTGAGGTCTTTTTCTTCTCTCTTAGTTTGGCTGTGTGCACTAGGCATAAATTGTTTTAAAGGCACAGAAAACAACACAACTAATAAACCGAATGAGTTACTTATAAACAGCGGTTTTGAAAAATGTGAAATTAGCTTTCAGATTATTCCGAGCCAAATTGCTCATTCGAAATTATAATGGACATTATATGTTGTACATGTAGGCTATACAGTTAACAATTACAAGTATATAACCACAAAATTCTTGGAATGTTCTGTGTAAAAGAGGATGGTTCTGAATGAAAGCGTAAGGACAAAAACGGTTCTATGATAATTATATACTAAGGGAGAAATACATGGAACAGTTGTTGTGAGGGTTCCATACAGAACCAAGCATGCTTCTACCAGCGCAATGACTGAAGCGTCTTTAAAGGTTCCATTAGAGGTATGTTTTTGTATGACGGATCTTCTAATAGAATACTCAAATGGGGTCTGTCACGCGTCCAGGGGATTGCTATCCACACATCTACCAAATGCCATTCTCCTAAACTACGAAGTGCACTCTTTCTACATTTTTTGCCCTTTTCTCCCTCTTATTGAATTTCAGAGATTCTTAAATGCAATTCCTGTAAAGGCTCACTATTTGAATCCCCCTTATTATCTATTTGGGGTTGCAAAAACCGTCCGTCATTCATCATGAAATATATATATGATGGATATATAAGTACAGACTTTTCTATAGTTTCGCTCCACGACGACTCCATCAGAATGAAGATTATAGCAAGGGTGAGAAAGCAAATGACGTCTATTTTTCCAACAGCTTAGGAAATTTCCTAGATCAAGTCTTTTTCGTATCCGGCTAGATTTATCGAAGACATCTGTTGACGACATATTAATGAACTATCAATTTCAACCCTGTACCACAGGTCTTTCAGTGAAAGATTGAAGACAATTTAAAATGGACGGTTGGAAGATATTGGACCCAGAACAGAGCCTATAGATATAACGGTAAATAAACTTTGCCTTCAAATATCTATATTTTTTTATTATCTACATAGTCTTTAATAGAGTACGTAAACTAGACATGACGTGTTATTTTGTCTCCAATTTTGTATTGTTGTTCGAATAGAATTGACGGACTGGTCTTTTGGACGACATCAAATCAAACTGTCTCTCCTGGTTGGTATTCCTGATTGGTTGAAACTATGGTCTGGGTGAATAGTCTCAACAAATTAAAAATTTCAGATGTGGAGTAGAAGAGGGCGGTGGATTACATTTCATGCATTTCTTTATTCTCTGTAGAAAGGTGTAGTAAGGTATCAAATGTGACTCCAACCCTTTTGTCTATTTTGATGAATACAAATATGTTTAAAATAAAATTTCATGCAATTCAAACGCATTTAACCCTGGGAAAATAACGTATGTGCTCAATTTAAATTTACGTACCTCGTTTCATTTTATTTTTCTTAACTATGTACATAAGCATAAGATTAGTGACATGTATTATGCACATTACGAGAATAGTCCTATGTGTTGTACATATAATGCTAAAATAGCCATATGTGGTTTGCACATAATGATAATATTCATATGTGTTGTGCACATTTTGATAATAATCATATGTTTTGGGCATATAATGACTGTATTGACTGTCCAATCAAAACTCACATGCGTCCAAGAGAGAGCGTTCGGATGTGTATCTTGTGTTCCAGTTAGGTGTTGCCTTCACTCTTCTACTGGTACCTTAAAAGAGGATCAGCAACATGTTGATACACACTGCTTTCGCAGAGCACGTCAATTGATTTAAATTTGTTTAACCGGATAATAAACCGTGATAAGAAGGATGTAACAGTTGGTAGATTTTCGAGCATATAGATGACGCGAGATGCACATAATCCAGTATATATGACAAGAAACTGAGATTTGACGTGTGTTCAAATGAAATTTCTATAAGAATTTCAGAACGAACATTTGCCCCTTGATACATGGGCGCTTCCCGACATTAAAGCCGAACTTGTAGGTTACGAGAATACCTAACAGACGCCTTTGAAATAACATAGAAGAGTCATCTCACCAGGACGACATTTTATTTTCTCAGACACTTGTTTACCTGGTTCGGAAGATGTGTGGAACAGAAGTCTTCAAGAAATCCCCTTGTGTTCCTGCGAACACGATCCGCATGATTTCAAACTGGTAAGAGAATTGGGTGTCATTCTCACTTTTATTCGTGTTATTATCTTGAACTAATGGTGTTGGCGTTGAGTAGATTTGATGGGCAATGAGATTAAATCCTCTCCTATTTTTACTCATCAATCAACAGTTTAACAGCCTTTGTGTGTGACATTGAAAATGAATATGAACGGGTGCTTGGTAAATCTACATAATTGTCAACTAAGATGTTGTTTGCAAATTAACAGAGACTGTTGGCTTAAGACAATGTTTGTCAAATGAAAACATGGCGGGCAAATGAATATGTTTGTTAAATGGAGAGATTGTTGGCGAATGAATGTATCTGCTAAATGAAGAGGTTGTTAGGAAAGGAATATGTTTGTCAAATAAAAAGATTGTTGGCAAAATAATATGTTTGTCAAATGAAGAGGTTGTGAGCAAAATAATATAGTTGTCAAATGAAGAGATTATTGGCAAAAGAATAGGCTTGATAAATAAAGAGATTGTATTCCGCAAAGGATTATGTTTGTCAAATGAAGAGTTTGGAAGAGTTGTATTTGTGAAATGATGAGGTTGTTGGCAATGCACGTGTTTGTCGATTATTAAGGGGTTGTTGACAAATGAATGTGCTAGTCAAATAAAAAGATTATTGGCAAATGTAACGTTTCTGTTCTAAGCATATTGTAATTATTTCATTTCATTTTATTTATTCACCACAAGATAAACAATACAAAACGAGGCCATTGAAACAACATGGAAATTCCAAAGAATAAATTCCATTAAACTTGATGTATGCCTGTAAAATGATGCATAATTATAATGTCGTGGGAGGGATAAGATTAGTGAATAAATACATTTTAGATATATACAATATATAATATATAATAGATATTAAGAAATACCTTAACACACAGCACTATCACAGCCAGTTAACCACAGCCACAGAACTCTCCTCGTGAGGAGGAACGGATTTGTAGGTGTTCTTTTGTTCGTTATCTAAAAAGCGATAAAGACAGGATGTTTGTTCCAAATTATTAGTGGTATTTGATGTATCAAGCTGGTATTATAATTTTAATTGATGAAATTGAATTTTAATTGGGCAATGCTTTTTACTTACACTGTCTGCCAACTTAAAATCAAGATCCAGCAAATATCCGGGTCTCTAGTTATTTTCTCTCTCAGTCGTGCCATCCTCATCCAACAGTCGATGCTAATGCCAACTAAAATCTGAGATATAGAATGTAGAGGGATTGGAAACCCCACGAACCATAGTAATATCCGAGAGAGAAATAGGTGAATCTGTTAAATTAAAACAAGACATTTTAAAGATTCGATTAGTTTTTATGCCTGTTTACCTTATTCCTGACAAACATACCACTTTCGTTGAAACAATAAAATTATTTATACTATCTGGCATTATTTATACTATCTGGCATTATACTTTTAGTCCCTTAGATACTATCTAACCATAAGGTTCGAGGTCACCAACAAGAGTGCAATCAGACGTCAACATACATATTAAACATGTCCAACGGAATGTTTCACACATTCGATCGAATCAGGTTACTTAGACAGGTATAATTTCGGATTTCCCCTTTGAGATCATGGAGTAATTTATTTCCTCTATATAGCTGCTCCCGACTATATATCCTGGTGTCTTTGACGTCATGTACTTTAAATGGTTGGTTGAAATAAACTAAAAATCGCTGTAAAACTATGGGTACCAACTAAATGCGATTACATAAATACTAAAACTGAAACACAATTTGTTGGGTCTCAAAGGACACCTCTTTTAAATGTATTTCGAGGAGTCATAAGCCAAATGATTAAAACTTAATAACCGTTCTTCCGTTTCACTTAAAAGTTTTACAATTCATCATTACTTCACCATCTTACACAGACGCTATTAAATTGGCAAACAATGATTACAAAGCGGAGAGACGGTTTAATCTGATGGCGCCTTGACGACCAATCCGCCCATTCTACTCGACGACACCACCATCCGCTCAACGAGAACTACAACGATTGAGAGAGCAAATGACATCTAATTTTCTGGCCACTTGACCCAGGCTTCAAGTCTCCTGTGAGAGTTCTTCAAGACGTCTGCTCATGACATCTTATAGAACCATTAATTCCACTCCCTCAGAAATTAAAACGGCCTTCTGTACACATTGCACTTGTCTAGGTAGACGTATTGCGGCGAGATTCCACGCTTCCAGAAGGTCACCTTGAATATGCTTTATAAGCAATTCAGTTTTCAATGTACTTCACTAGTCCGTTTGGCTGTTTGTGGTTCAAACCCATCTTCAGTATATCAATATATAACACACGCGGACTATGTCTATGATTTTGTGGATTTTGTATTTTTAGAAAGATTAGATTCAAACGAGTAGTGCGTATCAAGCATGTATATATAACAACACAACTATAAAAACATATGTATAAAAACATAACATGATTATAGATATGACCAGTATAGATAATTTCAATTAAATGCAGGCGCCATAGAAACAAGATAGGTTGAACAAACTGGAAAAGGTTGTCAATTTAAAGCGTATTTTGTATTGGGCTTGCCTAGGATTCAGCCAATTATAAAGGTAAATCAATCGTGCGAGGAAATATCACGGTTTTTGTGATAATCATATAAATGAAACAGACATAATGCCCGGCTTATTATTTTATATATATACATATATAAATTCACAGTTCAGAGTTCCCAAATTCTTACTCCCAAGAGGATATTCAAAGATATAAATCGATCAACCGATTCACGGCAAGAAGGCAATAGATGATTACACCTAAAAATAATGACATAATCTTGACTAGTGTTTTGCTTGTATATATGATCTGTGTATTCTTTAATCAATCTTTCCATTTCCACGTCACTCTAAAATACATAGTCAGCTGTAGGATTCCATAAGATTCCATAGAAAAATTCTATAGGGGATAGGGCGTGTCTGTGTGACGTTGGTTGTGAGGTCTGTTATCCGGGTATTCTCGCAGCTAAAACGGGACACGATGTCGATCTGTTTATGTTGTCTTTGAGCTGCGTCATGTGATCTGACTTTTTTGGTTGCATGTGGTATTGAGGGCTAACATGCCGGCATATACACAACATGGCCTAAAGTACGGCGATATATCACAAAACAATAAACAAGGAAACAAACGCTCTGTTAATATAACACTATAGAAAAAACCCTTTCTTTACAATATTAAACATATTTCATACACAATTATACAATTTCTGGATAACCACTTCTTGTTTTGTGATAGAACACAACGTTTCGATACATATGCCAGTATCTTCATCATGTGTAAAATGACTAAAGAAAAATAGGAGAGGTGAAGCTATATAACAGTATGATAAAGTAGTTAAATAAACAAGGTCT
>JAVFBW010178250.1:0-10801 GCA_034783835.1 Mopalia ciliata
ACCAGAATACTAATCAGCTGAGGGACCTCACAGACTGACTGTCTGGCTCTGAGATCGCGGTAAAGATGACAAGTTATATTGTGTATGTTAAGGTATTTTTTAAGCCTGGTGAGCACCCTGACTTATTTTGCGTGAACGGTGACCGTTCGAATGAATTTTCATTTGCATAACCTCCACGTAACCTGAACGACCGTTCGCGTGAAAAAATAAGGCCTGATAAAACATATTATTTTTCAGTGTTGGAGTACACCACAGAAAAAAAACTTCAAGTTCATAACTTTCTTGCTCAACTCAAACCTGTACAGCCTTCGGCCGTGGCTCAGTGGTAGCGAGTGTGCTTCCAAAACTGAGGCTTTTAAGAGGCTTCTTCTCCAGGTCTTCCACCGTCATAAGGCTATGTGAAGTGGACAATCCGTCATCATATTAGTGAAATACCCTTGAGAACGACGTTTAACACCAATCAAACAAACCTGTACAAAATACCTGTACTACGTAAATACCTAGCAGCAGTATCAGGTATCAAAGACAATTTAACGTCGGATTGCTGGCTTACCTAGAGGTAAAAAATCAATGCAATTAAGCTATGCTTTATTTGCAGACTGTACAAATTCAGGCTAAAGACCCACAACCCCGTATGCATGGTCAAACTCACACAGATGCTAGGAGACCACTGGATCAAGTTACATGTTATAAGGTAAGCGATTTTCTTCAAGAAATTACCATTAATTTGATTTGTATTCTTGTTAGCAATTTAGCTAGCTTTATAACTTTACTGAAGACGAGGCCTATCAGTGTTAAACCTAAATGTTTAGATACAAATCTCACAACTAACATGGGGCCGTGGCTCAGTGGTAGCGAGTGGGCTTCCTGAACTGAACATGCTTTGATTTATCGTTCACGGGTTCGAGTCCGCCTTTCAAACATCAGGTATATGAACGAGTCACATGTTGTGGCTCCGGCAATCGCGGGCGGGTGGTTTTTACGAGGTTTCCACACGGTTTTCCATCGTAATAAGGGTGTGTAGAATGTGAAGTGGACAATCCGTCGTCATATAAGTGAAATACCCTTGAGTACGACTTTAGAAACATCAATCAAACAAACAAACAAACAAACACAACTAACATGATGTATGAGCATAGCCATAAAAACATATTGACCAGAACTATCTTTATGATTGTAAAGCTCACTTGTTAAAACATGATGCACTGGACACAGTCTGGCTGTCTTTACTAATGTATTGATGGACTGATAGCATATTGTAAAACTGTAATTTTTATGAAATTTTATTGAGGGCCCGCAGCCATGTTTAAGTGGTTAGCCTCTAGGCTTACTAATCCTACTTCAATGTACTGTTCACTGGTTGGAGTCTGCCTGTTGACCATCAGGTATATGAATGAGTCACACTGATGGTAGATGAACGAGTCACAGGATGTGGCTTTTGAAACCATGCGGATGGTTTTTACAAGGTTAACAATTGGTTTTCTACTTACATGTACTGTGTGACTAAACAATTCGTTATCTTTTGTGAAATATCCTTGAGAACTCATTTTGTTGATATGAATTTACTATCATTAATTGAATTGTTATTTTTTTGTTTTCAGTGTGGAGAGAAGGGTCACTATGCTAACAAGTGTCCTAAAGGTCACCTCGCCTTTCTCAGTTCATCTTTGGCCACATAATGTTATCAGATTCATGTTATCAAATTGTTTCTATGTAAATATATTTTATACCTTTTTTAGGTATTTATTTCATTATATAACAGAAACCCTTGCAAAGCCTGGGAAACCACCCTAACTTATATATAAAGTCACTGTTACAGAATTGTTTTTATTGTCACTGGAGTAACATTTTCTCTGTTGTTTTATATTAGTTTCATTGCTTTAATAGTGACCCATATTTATGAATTAGCTAAAACAAGGTTGAAATGTTAAGTGAAATGCACATCCGTGACAGAATTTATTGAATTGCAGGTTGTGTGCATTTCACGTCAACACAGGAACTTTAGATTTTAACTAAATTTAATACAGACACCAATAGTTCATTGATCTGGGTGAATAACCTGTTTGGAGACTGTTGCGAGACAAAAGGTGTTGCAAGTCATTTTTCATACTTAAATTAACAATTAAGGTTTCTCATGATAATGTACTTGATCATTCATGTCATGCTAAGTACAGAATGTAAATGAACCCTGTATTGAATGTTCTGGTTATATAATGACAGAGCCCCGTGAGGGAGCGGGTGGGCCATTGCCCTGCAGAATACTCCCGAGGCCAGAAAAGAGGTTGCTTTTTGTTGCCCTGGTGTTCTCAGAGCTAAAGGGTAACAGGAAGCAGATTTGTTTGTGATGTTCTGTATTTGTGTCTTTCATCATATAAGTGAAATACCCTTGAGTACGACGTTAAACACCAATCAAACAAACAAACAAGCAACACAAAAATGCTCTATCTAGCATGTTGTCATTGAGTACAGGGGAGGGTGGATTCCATAATGCATTAGGCTAGTCACTGTCAGATGAGAAAAAAGAATCCTAAAATGATACAATTTATATGTTAATCTATTTTTGTTATATTTCAAAGGTCCCGTTCCAGAGACAGACATTCAAGGAAGCGTTCAAGAAGATCCCGCAGCAGATCACGTTCAAAAGAACGTAGGCGTTCTAGGGAACGTTCCAGGAGATCGAGGTCCAGATCTCGTTCCAAGAAACAGTCAAGGTTATTTAAATATTATTCTTTGTATTTCAAATTGTTCTTTCAACTGCTCTTCAATATAATTTAACAAGCTATTTTCATTACATTAATTAAATGAAATTATCACTTTAAACGGAACTATGATGTAAAGCTACAATCAAATTATTACTCTGTCAAGAAACGAAGGATACGTCTGGTGAACTTCAGTATTTGATTCCTATGTATCTAATTTAGCTCCAATACTTTCTTGTTAACATAGGTCCCGTCGATCCAGATCTAGGAGCCGTTCCCGCAGATCCCGTAGCAGATCTCGTCACAATAAGAAAACTACACGATCCAAGAGTCCTCAGGAGTCCAAAACTAGTCCAGTGCCTGAGCCTGTCAAGCGAGAAACAGAAGGGTGGGTTCAGAAACCTAAATAAACTTCCTTTAAATCAGAACTGGTTAGATGTTAGATACGTTAATGTTAACTATCATATCTGTCTAGATTCCTTGTCTATATAAATAAGAGTGAAAAGTTGTCCTCAGTAAATTCCTTTTGGAATATTGTGTGTCCTATTGTCTGGGTTAGTGCTGGCCATTGCAGCTTATCAATTAAACACGGGACAACAGTCCTACAAAGAAAATAGCCATAAACAGGTTGAATTTTGACAGCTCTAATGTCTTGTAATATATCATCATTTTATAAATAAATACCATTTATTCTTTAATTTTCCAGAAATGGTACGACTGAAGAGGCAGCCTGCTAGTTTTGTAACCCGTGGATGACATTTTAAATTGACAGTTTAATGATTTTGATTAAATCTATTGCAAAAACTTGCAATATTCAGTTTAACAGGTCTTGCATGCAAACTAGCCCATAATTCAAAGAAGATCTTTAATTACGTTAATTAGAATTCTACCCGATTTTGATATTCCTCTATGAATTGTACACACAAGTATCAATATCTAGAATTGTTTGATTTTAGGCAAGAAATGAACCGCCATTTGTAATTTTTGGCATATACTGATTGCATATACTGATTGCTATCTTTTTTTGTGCAAATCAAAAATCTATGAGTTGTTTTTTCATTACAACTAGAGCTTAGTTTTATTTTTCTCAGACTGATATTTTTTTTTTTATTAGCAAATTTAACAATATTGCCACTGTTTTTTTTGTGGTCAACGTGCAACATATCTCAAATAAGACGTGCACCAAAATGTTGTGTGTTTAATGAACTTGATTTTTCCTTTCTTTTTTTTTTTTTACAAAAAAATTATTTCCTGTAAAATAAATGATGTATTAAAATGTTTGTAAATTCATCGCTGATTTCATTTTAATTCTTCAAAAAAACTGAATGTCAGTCAGTAGAGTTTCCACATGTCAGATGGTTTCAATGCCATGGGGAACTTTAATATAGTGGTTAGCGTGAAAGCCTACTAATCCTACTTCGATGTGAAATTCAGGGCTTAGTGGTAGCCTACATGCTTCCTAAACTAAATTGGCTTCAATTTACCGTTGACGGGATCGAGTCAGCCGGTCGCCCATCAGGTATATGAGCGAGTCACATGTTGTGGCTCCAGTAATCACGGGGGTGGTTTTAACAAGGTTTCCACCATAATAACTTAATAAGGCTGTTTGAAGTGGACAATCCGTCGTATGAGTGAAATACCCTTGAGTACGACGTTACACACCAATCGAACAAACAAATCTATGCAATTCTGTCTTGTCAGGGTTTCAGAGTCTTGTGATGTGGCTCGGTCAGTTACAAGGGTGGTCTTCACGAGGTTCTCCTTTTTCCACTTTAAGCGTATCTTTCCACATGTCAAGTGAAGAAAGTAAAAGTGTTACTCTTTTGGTTCACAATATACAATGTCCAAGATAGGTTCCAAAATGAAAGTTTTGGAGAGTGGCTTGATTTTGGAATACAACCTGTACTGGAAAATATATCGTATTAAAAGTGACCTCTTTTTTTTTTTTTAATTCACCAATGAATAAGTTTATCGTAGTTTAGTACCCTCAAAATTGTTAAGACAATTATACTTTCTTACAGATTTAGAGTGCGTTGATGTGTCGTTTGAAATGGTCTAATGCTCTTCACAGGTCATTCAAGTTTCACATCCGTAATAAATGACGTATACATGTATAACTTTTTGGGGAGATTGATTGCTTGGTTACGGGTATTTCACTTACTTGACAGCGGTGTATTCCAACAATATTTGACACTAGCACAACCAAGATGTTAACCGTTTTCATAACTTTTTTAATGTAATTTTCCTTCAGTGCTAAGTAAACACAGCATTGCTACTCTTTAAATAAACTGCCCTTAGACAGAGGTCCTCTTTTGTGAGAATTGATGCATTTATTTGGATGCTGAAGAGTATTTATTATAGAAATATGCATTTGGAAACAACATATGGCATATAAGTAGTTGAATCTTGGATTGATGAGAATGGTGCCAAATGTGGGATAACAGCACTTGGAACTGGCCAGTCTTGGAACACAACCTGTATGTGTTAGGACAATATCTGCTATGTATACTGTATATGGTGGGACAATTCCATCAATGCAGAATTAGCACAGCTCCTGCTTGTAAAATTATGACATTTAAAAATTCAATAAAGTTGTGGCCTATCTGGTTACTCTAATCCATGGAATGTCCCGTGCAAACAATGGATATTGATTATCTCAAACACTTAATTGG
The DNA here is from genome assembly GCA_034783835.1 of Mopalia ciliata. NCBI lineage: Eukaryota > Metazoa > Mollusca > Polyplacophora > Chitonida > Mopaliidae > Mopalia > Mopalia ciliata. The sequence goes on from JAVFBW010178250.1 coordinate 5,372, forward strand.
GGTTAAAATCCATTTTGAACTAATTAAATTAATAGAAAAGATGGGATTTACCTGAAAACCATTGAATACTCTAGTATTTTCTTTGTGGCTGCCAAAGCTTATCTCAAAAGTCAATACATAGCCATTATTTTGTACCGTGAGCCAGGTATTCTAACTGAGGTATGGAAGCGTATTAGTGTCACGGTATAAAAATAATATAACTATCTCCTATATAGGTGTTATTTTCACTTATGTAGTACTTGGTGAATATCTTCTACATAGGAGTTAAGGCATAATTCCTATGTAGGTAACAACTGTTATCTACATAGGTGATAGTACCACCTAAGTAGTACTTGACAGTTATCTCCTACATAGGACTTATGCCTCATTATCTATGTAGGTGTTACTATCACCGAAGTAGCACTAAATGAATTTCTTCTACGTATGACATAACCAGTATCTCCTACATAGGACATATGTCTTATCATGTAGGTATTATACTATCACCTACGTAGGGCTTAACAAGTATCCTCCTAGGTGATATTAATACCTATGTAGTTGATAGTAACACCTACGTAAATGATATGGCATATGTCCCACGTAGGAGATACTTGTTAAGTCCTACGTAGGGGATAGTAACACCAACGTAGATAAGGCATATGACGTACATGTACGTAGGAGATACCTGTTAAGTCCTACATAGGAGATATTCAATAAGTGCTAGGTAGGTGATAGTAACACTTGCGTAGATGATGAGGCATAATTCCTACGTAAGACATACTAAGTACTACATAGGTGATAACACCTACGTAGGAGATACTTGTATTTTTTTTGTACCATGACATTTATATGCTTACATACTGCGGCACAGGTTGCAACCAAACAAACTGCAGGAAGTGAAATAACCCAAACAAGATATTGAAACCAATCTTTCGTCTTGGCATTTTTCATAGCAGTCATTTAGAGTAATTTTTTTATAGTTTGAATTGGATTTAACACCAAGAAAGTGATAGTTGTGTATGTGGAACCTACTCCATGGATTGGCGTTTCTGAGTAGGGCAAACACTTTTAAATGGCTCTGTCATAATTTAAAATACATCCTGTGTTTTCGTTAAAAGGAGCATTTTTTTCAAAATCATCCGGACAGTTTCATTTTCTTGAAAAATAGCAATGTAAATGTATATCTACCATCCAGAGAACTGCATTAACAATTAACTCCAGTATGAACTTTACACGGCAAGTTCTTTAATCGAAAAGGTGGTTTGCAATTACAGCATCTAGTGTAAGAAGTTTTTGGAAAAAATATCACATCAGACTGCAATTAAAGCAATTGGGGGCAATTCTAGCAGTCTGTTTACCTACAAATCAATACCTTTCTATAAAAAATAGCACCAAGTTCCTACATTTCCATTCATAAAAAAAATAAGTTTCCATAGTGTTTTAAGATACAGTAACATGTATGGTGCCACAGCTTAGAAAATAAAGGCTTCTTTCCACAACACCAACCAGAATGTATATATTTTTTTTATAGATTTTATTTGTTAACATTCAGTTAGGGAATAAAATATTGCACAATATCTGCTCAAAATATGAGCATTCTAAAATAATTGAGCACATACTATGGTATACTATCCTATTATTAACACGGAACTGCTTGATAAGTTAGACACGCACCAGCAATTTGCTAACCCAGACACTTCCAGGATTAATGAGCATGGAAAATGAAACAAAAAAAGGACATTCAAAAATTGAAAAATAATGGCTAAAATAAATGTAGTGCTCTAACAAAGGCATTCATCTGTTGTTTGTCTGCAATATGAAACTTAAGGACTGAATTTTTTTACAGCTTTTGATTTGAGATTGGGGTTTTCTTTTCATGCCTTAGAGGTCAAATTCTTACCTACAATGAACTCTGTCAACGCGTTGCAAAACATTTTGGACACTTCTATTTATTATAGATTTTTTTATAGTAGGAATACACAAAATCTGTGTACCACTTCATTATAAATGCTATGGCTCATCTTATTACCAAACAAATCATAATATCAAAGAAGTAAGTCACCCTTTATTGTGGTTGGGCCCAGTTACATTGTTTAAGACATTTAGAAGTATTTCTAAAGGTTTTGGGGTGAAATCCATTTATTTGAACACCAAAATAGGACTTCCCCCATACTGTAGTTACCCCTTCGTTGGATAATCTAGATTTTAATTTGAACAAAATGCTGCATTTCAAATACAAAATATTGTTCGTTTTTCTCAATCATTATAACAACAAGGCTAATATTAGAAGCGGATAACTTTAAAGTTCTATCTACATATTTAAATCTTTTATTCTAAGGACAATATGGTTGATAATCTGAAAACATTGTCAATAAATGCAATAACTGACTTAAATGCATGATTCATGTTGAACCAGATATTAACTGATATTAAATTTTTCAAAAAATAGTTTTGTTTATGTACAATCTAATTTCAGGAACTGATTGGTATCGGCTGATTAATGTTTGAAAATATTATCGAGGAGGGATTTCGCAGGTGTGCCCTTGATTCTATCAGTCAAGTAATCTGATAAACAATTGTGAACTGGATTACACAAAAATTGGCAACAAGCGTGATAATGTTCAAAATCTATTTACAATATTTATAGATTATTTACATAACGTTTTGTCTGCTCCAGCTAATTGTGCTACCAATCCTCAATAATGGAAAAGGTTCAATTTGTACTAGTAAAAGAAAAACCTTACACTTGAGGTTAAAAAATTAACCTGATTCTTCGCCTTGGAGTGCAATCGGTAAAGAGAATCCTAAAATAAGGAAAAAGCAGCTCAAAACATTCTTTCTTGGTCAGAAGTTTCACAATGTGGAGAATTACAGTATATTTATAAAACCGAATATTAAACTGAAAACACAGAATATCACAATCTGTGAAGCATTCTTGAATCTCAAAGAGATTGCTTAGTATTATCAAGTGATGGCTTTCCAAGTAAAACTGAATACACGGATACCTGGTTAGCTCTAAGAGTAGCAGGAAGTTTTGTTCACCTATAATAGATCGCAACTTCCAAGGGTATATTAAGCACATTTACATAGTATTAAAAATTGATCAAGGGAGATAAATCTGAGTCCAAATTTTGAAAAACTTCAAGAGATTCTGGATCGATTGTCATTTAAATATGATTTGCCAATCCAGCCAGTGAAAATAACATGGTATATGGGAAGGAATTTTAACAGATTCACATTAACGAGACTTGTATATTTAAATTGGAACAGATGGAATAGCAAGTGTTTTATGCCACACTCAACACGAAAGACCATGGTTAAGTAGAACAGCAATACATATAACACAGAAGAAATTTACACATAATTTTCCTATAACTAATATAGAGGCTGTCAAATGATTCAATCTCTGAATGTTTAACACCAAAATATCAACATCAATGGGTTCATGTTATCACAATTATTGATAGGATTGTCAACTATTCTTAATGTATTAGTCCACTATATTCCACGTACAATTTATCCAGCAAGAGTATTACACAGTGAAAATGTTTTCAAACTGGATAATTAACAAAAAGAAATGTAAACATTAATTGTTGATACAAAAGTTGACATTTGGACACGGTAGATGGAGAGGATTTCTAACTGAAAACTTTGTCTCACAGTAATATTTTTAACTACGATTGGCAGAAAAACAGTGCAGCATTCCTGCATAGCACAAAAAAGACTACTATTTCTAGTCCTGAAACCCCTATCTTGCCAAGTCACTTTTTAACAGAGGGAAGGATTGATATAAATTATAACAATAATATTGCACATTAACTTGTAATACTTTCAACACAACTATCCAAGTTGAATGAGAAGTCCATTTAACTAAAATCTCTAGGGTCATTTCTACACACATTCACTCCAGTAGTACGAATTGTAATTAACATTTCACTAATTTTAATTTCGTGTGCGAAAAATTTCCAACCAACTTAATTTTATAGAACCTGCATTTATACATTAGACAAAAAGTGAAGACGAGCAGTTGTAGCAATTATAAGATACATTTACCACAAAGCCTAAGAAATGTGGTTTACAAGTTAAAAGGGGTACCAGTACAATAAATGTAGTATGGAGTTTAAATAAAAAACCAGACAGATTTCTCAAGATAAGTAGTAGCAGAAAATTAAACCGGTACTCTTTAATGAACTATGTGGAATTATAAGGGTGTGTATGGCAGTGAATAGTTTAAAAAATAATGACCAAATATGCCACTGGTGATTGGGGTTTTTTCACAGAACTTTCAATCCGGTAAATGAGATTCAAAAATAGAGTACTAGGCAGTTTATTTTTTCTTCAATTTTACATTTCTTTTTATGTAGTTTCCTTATCTGATGAAAGTTTACAAACACAATTATCCGCTTCCAATAATAAAATTTAAAACCAGCAACTCTCCAAGAAAAACCAGGGCCTTTAAGACAAAAATGTTGTACAACAAAAAAATATTGCACAATACAATTTTGTCCTATTAAACTATTGGCAGAAAAATGGCCCCTGACTCCTAAATAAAAGAAGCTATACATATATTGTACTACAGTGTGATTTGATCAGTTAGACATGAAAAATACTTTATCTTGGTTAATCTAAAAAAAATTGGAATCTAGATAATGAAATAAAAAGAGAAGTAGAATTGATAGATGTCTCTTATGCTCCATTACAACAGGTCAACCAGCTTATTGATTCCATAAAAAAAACGTAAATATAATTTTTATAGCAAATAGAATTTGTAATATAATAGCATTTCTTTTTAATGATGAAGAGCCAAAACTCAAAAAAAAAAAAGACAAACATTTTGTTCTATTTTTAGACAACCATAAAGTCAATGTTATGATTCTTCAACAAGGTCAGCTGGTGAATTGGGTTGACTATTATAAGGACAGACACCATCAGTGTGATTTCCCACGCAGAATACAGCTGGTACGTGTCCACTGTCCCACATTCCCGAACCACACAACATACAGAGTCCATGTAGGGAACAGGGGATTTTTGGTAAACTTCGAAACTGGTGCAATAATCCTCGAGCCTGGACAAAATAGAAATATGTATAAATATTAAACTGTAAATTGAAATTTGAAAAATCATACAAAAATTAAACAAATGTAAAATAGTAAAAATAATGGCTGAACAAAGCTATCCTTTATGTCATAACTTTTAAAGTACTATTTTAAATTGATTGTTTGTTTGTTTGATTGGGGTTTAACGTGATACTCAAGGAATTGCACTTATATGACGACAGATTGTCCACTTCACACTGCACATATTACGGCATAAACACCACCCCCATGATTGCTGGAGCTATAACATGTGGCTCTCTCATATACCTGATGGTCTCGATCCCGTGAATGGTACATTGAAGCAGGTTCAGTTTAGTAAGCGAACATGCTACCATTAAACCATGGCACTGGCCCT